>JANIJG010018099.1:0-70330 GCA_024611175.1 Megaceryle torquata
AAAATTAAAAAAACTGTTCAAAGAAAGAAAAAGAGAGAAAAAAGGCCGCTCTTGGGTATTGTTTAAGAAAGAGACGCGGAAGAGGGGGGGGGGGGGGGGGGAAGTAATGGGATGCAAGAAATTAAGTTACACAGGGAGAAGGCTTTTGCAACCAGAAAGCAAAAAGGCAATCAGGAATGGCAAAAATAAGTTGTTCTTTGTAACGTGGGCTATAGTAGCAAAGCAACAATTCACAGTCAAAAAGTAGATTGGGTAGGAGGGAATCCCCAAACCAGACTTTGTTAGCTTTATGCAAGAGAAATAAAACACAGGAAAAAAACCTCACTTGATGTGATAGTGGCATGAAAAAAATAATGCCTCAGAGATAAGCAAATGGCATCCAGAATGCCAAAGAAAATTTTATGTAGCTGGAGATGTCAGGTAACAGCACAGAGAAGTCATTAAATCTGCAGCAACTGATTTTACAGTAGCCTCATAAATTAAATGGAACCATATTCAAAGTACACAATGCAGTATAGCTTTGCTTCTGAAACTTCTGAAAGAAAACAGAGATGTTTTTGAAAGCCTGGGATGCTTCCAGGTATCCTAGGCTTGGAAGCAGAGAAAAATTATTCGGTCTGTAAAGCATCTGTCTTGGAGAGTAAGTAAAAAAAATCACTGTGTCCGTGGAAGATAGAAAGAGGCAGTGGCATTGCTGAAGTGGCAGTGCTAAAATGTTCAATACGTGCCCTCATACCCATGGAGAAGATGTTTCAGGTTCGGATAGGTCTGAGCAATTAAAATGAAGTGCTAGAAAGACCTGTGACCAAGTACCTGTGCTTGATTAAGTATCAACCAGCTTAGTTTAAAAAAAACCCAAACCCTAAACCAAAAATCTCTGCACTCAGTGCCAAATATTACTGGGTAAAGGAAGCAGATACCAGATCACACTCTGGACACTGGCAGGGAGATGAATATTCTATGTGGGATGAAATCTTCAGTAAAAAGATTCTATTGCCACCCACGAGGCTTATAAATAGGAGGCATATGTAGCAGCACCAAGGGCAATAATATTCTGATGTACAGGTACTGAGACAGTAGGATGGAAGCTGTGGCACATCACGCTCACAGCCTCATCTGTCTGCTAGTAAAAGTCAGAGGAGTAAATCTAGAATTGAAATAAAATGATGAAACTGAGTGACTGTAGCTTCATGTGTGGAACAGTTCTGACCTCCTAAGAACTAAAACCTGACCTCCAAAAGGTAAAAGCAATACAGGAAAGCCTACTACTAAAGATATTAAATCAGTTCAGAGATTATTAGGGTTTATAAACTCAGACTGTTTTTTTTTTTTTTATTTTTTTCTGATCTGTCTCAGATGTGTGTGAATTCCTGTGGCAGCTGCTAGGCAGAGATGCATGCTGGAAGCAAGTCTTTTCATACAATATGCTTTACGTCAGGTGCCAGAGGGCTGATCACTGCATATGCCAGAATTTCAGGTTTATCTTTTAGCTGACCCTTTGCAAATAGGAGGGTAACAGACATTTTAAGGTGTTTTTGTTTAAATTAAGACTGTTATCCCAATCAGATAAGAAATTACACTAGCGATCGTAATGATTGCTCCGAAAGCTGCCTGCTGTTTGCACTGTACAGATGAGCCTTGCATTTGATGTAGCAGTGACATAGTTCACCTGCAAAGTTGCAGCAGCCATAGCACATGTGAAGCAGCTAGGTTCCCAGCAGGTAGCCAGAAGCACAGGATAAGCCCAGGGACAGTCGTGTTGCTTCCCACCGTGTTTCCTTGCTGACTGTACTGTCATTCCTGGTACAAGCTCCTTGATGCTAGAGGTGACGTGTGCTGAGAGGGTAACGAAGCGATGGCGAGGTCAGGAGAGGATGGCCCTTCTGGAAAAAAAAATAGTATTTTGGGTGAGGAAGAATGGTAACTTCTGCAACTAATGGAGACATTTTATATGATAGCATGGCAGATGTTTGATTCCTTCCCACCTTCATCCTCCACACTGTCAGGGGAAGCAGACCAGAGCAAGGGGATGGAGAGTTAGATCTGTCCTGTCCTGCCGACACCAGTATTCATGTCCATGTGAGGTATCAGACCAGTTGTATGACCCAGTAAAACTGGTCACAGAAATGACAGCATTACAGCCAATTTCTTCAGGGCAGGTCAGTGGCAGTGAAGTACTCAGCATATGGAACAGATGCTCAGAGAAGGTCAAAACAGTTATTTTTAGCTTGGGGGAGGAAAAAAAAAAGCTGTAAGTGATGGTCTATGGTCTGGAGGATTGGCTGAAAGATGAGTTGTGGGGTTTTTTTTGTACCTCCCTTTTTTTTTTTTTAATTGTTCTCCACAAGGACCTTATAGCTTTAGTAGGAATCAAGTATTGAAGTACTTCCTCCTTCCTGCTGCCCTGCTGGAAAGCTTTGGTGCTCATGTAGAGCTTCCCCAAAAGAGGATGACTTAGGGATGTCTTGATAGTTTGGGGAGGATGAGCAGCTGTCCAGCTCCTGTCCCCCAGTGCCATGGTGGGGATGAGGTGATGTGATCCCAGGGGGACCAGCTGCTGCCATCTGCCACCTTGTCCTGCAGGCAGAATGGGCCTGTGGCAGGAGGACCCTCTCAGGCTAAACCAAAATGGCTGCTAGAGGGCTTGCCCACAAGTGCCATCTCAGGCTTTAGGATGAGGTTAAATGCTCCTAACAGCATGTCCCATCTTGCTGGCTGCCTGTGGAGGGAGCCATGGACTGAACCTGCTCCATGTCAGGGCTTGACACCTAGGGCTGAAGCATTGACAGTGGCATCTCAGCCACCTGGCCAGGTCAAGCCAAATGGGCCCAATCTCTTCTCAGGAGGCTTCTCCTCTACCACAGCCATGGCTGCCAAAATCACATTTCCCCACCACACTTCAGATGTGAGCCAGGAAATTGCTGTTTTGGAAAAGAGAATTGCCAACCCGGGGCGGCCCTCGTCTGGAGGCTGTGGGGGAGCTGGCCACAGGAGTGAAAGGTTTGAGCTGTTTTTCCCAAGAGCAGCCTAATTAACCAAATGTGTGTATATACACTTGTATACTGCTTCATTAAGTTGCCATGTGTCACTGTAGCCACTCCACAGGTTTCAATTGGCTGGTTTTGTCCACAGGAGCATGAAACTGGAGGACCAGGAGAACCTGCTCCAGAGCTGTATTTTCCATGTGCTGGATGGGGGCTGAGATAAACAAAATGCTTTTCCTCTGGGGGCTTGGCAGCTCTTGCCCAACCTGTCAGAGAAATGGTTATGACTACTTCTCCACTCTCAAATAAGGCTGCTGAAAACTTACAACCTCTCTGGGAATTTCAGCTTCTTTCCACAGAGCAGTAAAAAAATCCAGTTTTATGTTATGTTTAATTGCAGACGATTTAAAGTGCTAAGAAGTCTTGCCTGGAAGACGTAAAATGAGGGGGGGGAAAAAAAACCCCAAGACAAACCAAACCTACCCTACTGACCCCTTTTCCCTGTCAAGCCTAAATACTTATTCCTTTTGGCAATATCCACAATTTTTACATGACCTGACTGGATGCTCTGAGAATCTGCTCATGGTGGATATTTGCAACCACTTATATCCTTATTTTTTTTTCTGTTGCTTTATTTGCTTAGTTTATCAAACAAATAGTTTTTTCTTAAATGATATTAATTTAGCCTAAATTATTCATTAAGGAAGTTTGATTTTTGCTATAAACTTTTTTACTGGCTAATAACCTTTCTTTTTGTAGTTCCTTTGAGTTGAATTGCAACAAAATTGACAGACAAGGAAGTTAAAAACCCTTAAGTGAAGAAGAAGAACATAATACAAAGTCATACAAGGAGAGGAATTAATGCAACAACAGCATATCAGAAGCGATTAAATCCACCAAATCTATTCCCTTCCCCTTATTTAAAAAACAAAACAAAACACCACAACACACCACTTTAAAAGTGTTTCTGAATGAGATTTTGTTTCAGCTGGTGTTTACAGAAAGCAAATATCATAAACCCCATATTCATGAGCATATTCATTCATAGCAATGCTTGTCATGTGGATATTTTGTAAAAGGTTTACTTTTCCCATCATAAACTGATACCTCTGGATATTCATAGTTTTGAGGGGGTTTTTTTATGGCTAGAAGTAGCTTTCTCAACTATAGACTAGGTTGTTTAGGTAGGAAGCAGGAAAAGTACAATGTGCAGCAAGTAAACAACAAATGTTTTTAAACAGGTGACAGGTTAAAATGACAGTGAAAATGAAGAATTAATATGTGGTGAATTAGAGCTGGTTCCAAATAAATTCTTCTGTGTTGTCACACTGAGGAAAATAATGCCAAAATTACATTCTGTACTGAATAAATTTCTCACTGGTAATCTTTCTCCTGTCTGTTCAAAAAACCTATGCTTCTAAACAGTGCTTTGGCAGGAAATTTGCTTTGTGCTATTGTCAAAGATACCAGCTTTCACTGAACCTGAGGAGAGTTTTGATGTCCAAGTGTCAGTGGAAGTGCTCTGAATAACAGAACTTTCCAGGAAAGATGAATCAATCCTGAAACTCATTATTTGGCAAGTAGCTGTGTAATATGCCTTTGAGTCTTATATCCACAGGGCAAATAATTTTTATTATATGATGGGTGAGACTAGAATGTTGAGATGACAGTTCTGGGAAGTGCTCAAGATAAAAGAGGAATCAGAAAGTGTAATGGTAAATTTGAACATGGAGCTTTGCTTCACCTGTAGTCTTTGTTGCTTTTACCCATGGATGCAATTCTCCATTCTGCCTTTCTTCTGAGTTTTGTTTCATCAAACAAGTCTATAAAATTGTAAATGGCAACCAGTCTGTCCAGGAGGTATAAAAAAAAAGCTAGCAAGGTGAAATTAATTACATTAGGGATTCATCTTCAGAAATGCATTTTTAACTAAGGAAGTGATGCTATCAGACAATAGATGATGTTGTTCGTGCTTATGCTTTTCTTCCTGATGTAAAATTTGCAAGTCTCACCCCCAGTGCAGCAGTGCCCCATTGGTAACTGGGGTTATGTGCACATCAATGTTGCAGGTTTTGGGTGATTGTTATTGAATGCTGTGTCTTATGTTTTAACATTAACAGATTTAACTGGTTGTTATTTTGTGCTCAGTTCTTATCATGAAGCCTCCCAGAGACTTTGCATTTCTTTCAGAGTTATGTACGTGGTGCATATTTGAACAAAAGTTTAAAGATTTGAAGAAAAGTAACTTCAAATTTCAAACTTTAACCAAGTGTGCCTCATATGTACAGATGAGGACTTTGAAAAGCATTTTTTTAATCTTTATGATTTAATTGTTTTAACTTGAATTGTAAAAAAAAAAGACACCCAGAGCTGTGGTACTTGCTGCAGCTATCACATTTCACTGTAGGTGCCTGGACTTGTAGTGGCTCACATGCTTTTCCTTAACTAGGTAAAGTGATGTTCTTGTTAATGTAAAATGCTTTGAGTACTGTTAATTTTCTTTCTTTTTTTTTTTTTTTTGGTGGGGATTTTAGATGGCTCTTTTATGTGTTATTGGCTTATGATATTTTCCTTCACTTCTGAATCTCATTTAAACCTGAAGGATTCTGTATTTCAATATAGGTAATAACCACTACACTTACACTACCATGGCATGCCAATTCTTACTGGGTTTTTGAAGAGTGACTTCCTTACCTTCAGGCATGCAGGATATATTGACTTGGAGTTGTGCCTGATTGCCAAGTGTTACAGTTTCCCTCAGTGATCCTGCAGGTCCTGTTGTTATCACACACCATTTGGGGCAGGAGGAGTGTGGGAACTCAGCTGCTGTTCCATCCAGTGATGCCTTCCCTTTCCTTTTCTCCTCGAGAGGAGGGAGAGTGCTTGGTCTCATTTCACTGACTTGATCACAGTTCAGGTAGTAACTCTGAAATTGTCTAATGTAAAGCAGTTTTTCCATGAGCTGTCTGGTGTAAAACAGGTAATCTGGCATGAGAGAGCATGTAGAGCAACGTCAGTTGCTAAGAGCTTGCAGAGACCACCTCAGCAGCTGCTATCAAGTCTTGAGTCTAGGCAATGAAGCGTGCATCTCTTCACTGCTCTATCCTGATCCAGTAGTTTGAAGAGCCAAACAATTTGGTTTGTAGGTAGGTTTTACTTCATTGAAGCTTCATAATCTTCAGCGATGTAGGGTAGGGAAGATACCTTATCTTCTGTGCATCTTGGAAATTTTTCTGCCACCCTGTTGGGGATTTGTAAAGCTGAGAGGGTCTGGCCTGCAGGACTGCAGATGGTAGGTACTGTGTATACCTGGGCAGGAGTTTTAAAGAGAGAGGCAATATAGAAACAAGTTTTTTGAATTGCCACGGGGAGTCTACAGTGAAAGTTTGTATTAAAAAGAACAGCAGGCTCATGTGTTGTGACAAGTCGTGACCCAAGAAGCACTGGGGGAAATGACACGGCCTGAGTCCTGCAGGGCTCAGCACTCTCTATCCTCACGGGGCAAAAACAGATGGCAGAAGGCACTCAGTAAGTAATTCTCTTCTTCCTGCCAAAGTGCGTGTTTGCATCACTCGTGTAGCATAGAAAACATGCTGATGCATCACCACAGCTATTTCTTAGACTTTTGGTCTTGTTCTCTTTATCATTTTTTTTTCAGAGTTATATTGATGGGAGAGGGAAGACAATAGCTCTCAGAAATAAGCTGCAGTAATTTAGTCCCCTTTCCCTTTGTGCAGCATAAACAAGTATGCTAACACAGTAATAGTTGTTGTTATTACATATCCTTGTAAAGAGAAATGGAAATCTGGCAGTTTCCCTGAAGGACTCTGGAGTAATATCTCTCATCTTTTAGTAAAAAACAAAAACAAAAACAAAGTAGTATTAATTAGTTTTGGATCTAGTTAGACTCTTCTCTGAAGAAGGCACCTCAACTCCAATCCCAGAAATTCTCAGTAGGAACTGACATATTTGAGAAGAGGGCAGTTATTTTGTGTACTTACTATACATGATGGAAAAGCAGATTTAGAATGCTGGTTTTCCTCCCCTTTGTAATAGAGGTAATTATAACAAGGAAGAAACCCTACCCATTCTATTAATCTAAATGTATGCAATCTTTTTGTTTAGTTTGAACTGTAGAAAATTTAACAGAGATATTTTTGAAAGAGGTTTCAAACAGACTGTATCTTTTTTTTTTCCCTTTCCTGAGCTACAGCAACTGCCTAGTACTGAATACAGCCTGGGTAGAGACTTCATTATGGCAATGAGCCAAAAAGTCCTGACTCTCATGTAGCAGTCTCTTCCAACAGAGGGCTCAAATCAGAGAAGCATCCAGCCTTAGGATATGCTTGCTTAATAGTGAGGGTGATCCATGGCAAAAGGGGTCACTCAAATGAAGCAATGTGTTCTACGGGGATAGGTTAGTTCCTACTTCATTGTCCTAAGAGCATCTGCATGTTCCTCAGAGCATGGGTACTTGCACTGGCATTTTGCATCTACTTTGTTCTGCAGACCTTAGGTCCTCCAGCAGTTATGGTATTCAGGTTGCCAAAACAGGTCTAGGGGTTCCTGTGAGTGGTGATGGCCTTGCCAACCTTCGAGTTGTTGCTCATCACCCTGAGAAAGACTTCGTCTTTGAAGACTGTTGGAGGGAAACGTGCATTGCTCAAAACCTTGTGAACATCATAAATGGTGTTTGACCTCATTCCTCAATGGAAACAGATATTTATCATTTTGGGAGAAGTTTGGTGTCCAGAGTCTCCAGTCACAGCCTGCTACTCTTTCCTCTGTACTCTCTTTTATCATGGTATCAGGCAACCCATGGCTCAACTCTGTATCATGAGGTGAATGTGTTGAAGGGCTTGTATTTATTTTGGTGGTTGGTTTTTGGTTTGTGTGGTTTTTGTTTGTTTTGCTTTGTTGTTGTTCTTGAAAGGTCCTGGTTCCCTGTCAGCTTCTTCCCACCTCTCCCTGCGATCGTGCACTCCTGATGTTATTTTTGTTGTGTTTTTTTAGATTGTTTTGTTTATTTTTGTTTTCCTGCCTCAGACTTGGTAATTGCTCAAGTACACTTGAAATCACCAACCTGGTAGAAAAACAACCTGTCCAGAATGAATCATGCAGTTTTCTGCTTGTCCGCTGAGTAGAATTGGTTCCTGGCATCAGTGCCACACTCACTGCAAAGGAGGGAGTGAAACTGGGGGGTTGGCAGGAAAAACAAGGGGCAACAAGTCCTAATATCTGCTCAGCTGTGTGTAAAGCTGCAACACCTCTTTCCCCCTTCTTCTGTTGCTTCCTACTACCCAGTCCAACTAATACTGTGTGCCTGTATGTGTGCATGAGGAGTAATAGTTTTAGCATTTTATTTTCACTGTGTAAAGGAGAGAGAAAGCTGAAAGTCAGATGCCTTCTTACTTGAAGGCTGATATTTCTCTGTACTATGACAATAAAAAATATTTTTCATGGCTTTGTACGTTCCCTCATGGCAAACAGACCTGCCACCAAATTTTATGAAGTAAAATCTTGCTGGCATGAAATAGGTCTGAGTTAAATTATGGAATGGTTTGCATGAAATTTCATGGAAATCTGCTTTGAACTTTCATTTGTACAGAATGCAGCAGGGTTTACATAAGTAAACATTCATTGAAATATTCTCGTCTGTAATTTATTAGCATTAATATTTTGCAAATTATAACTTGTAAAACATGCAGTTCTCCAAGGTACAAATCATTAGCTACCTATTAAAAAAAAAAAGTACAACTAATCTCTAAATAGTGGCTTTTTGGACTCAAAGTCTCCTGTGTCTTAACAAAAACATAAAAATGATCAATTCTATCTCAATTTCATGCAGAACCACATGCTGGAGTCTCTGAAAATCTGTCCACCTGGTGTTTTGAGTCTGGAGGCACCAGCAGCTCTGGATTTGGTGGTTTTGCTTTTAAATGTGAGTATATATGATTTTAATAGATCACGTAATAATGCTAATTGGAGGCTGGTTGGTAGAGCCTCTTAAATATTACAGTTTTAGCCAGTTGATGTATGTATTTGGAATATAGAACCAAGTAGCTGCTCTATAACATATTACATGTCTTTCCAATATAGATCCAAAAGGTAGTTGAATTCCTTATGTACTGTAGTTTGTGTGGGTTATTTATTATACGTGTCACTGTACCATGAGTTCAGTAGCAGATTTGTTATATATAGCACACAAAAAAAAGGCAACAAAAGCTTTGGAGACTTTGGGAATTCTGTCAAACCAAATGCAAAATACTTACTTGAAATGAGTGCCTATTTGAACTGGTTGTTTCAAAATCATGGGGAACTTTTGGCCTACATTGAATGAAGCCCAGTCTTTATGTATTCTGTCCTTAAAGTGAAAAGTGTAGCTCACAAAATACTTTGCTTTTTTTTGTCTGATTAAAAGAGAAAAGTGTTCTGAAAATAAAAATATGTCCAAAGAGGTCAAAACACTGCGGGGGGGAGGGAACTGGCAATTTCATAGATTCCACTATTCTCTAAGGAGTTTTAGGAAAATCATACCCATGGCACACCAGATGTATAAGCTTTCCCAAAAATGATGCATACTGTTGAATATTGCCTGGGCCAGTAATGTAGGAAGAAACGTTTTGTGGTACCACCTACAGGTGAGTATAGTTAAAAGCATAGAAGAGGAAATAGGTTTGCAGGCTCAGGAGATGTTGAATAAAAAAAGGTGATGCAAAAGAATGCAGCCTGGAAGATGAGGAATGGTGTAAAATACTAATAGCCTGATGGGCAATGAGGCGAAGAAAACACAAGATTTGCAGTGCCAAGAGGGTGGCAAGCTTTGTAGAAGTTAGATTTGCAGAATCTGGCTCTATTGCATACAACTTTAAAGTTATGAAAGCCATCAAAGTCCAGAAATGGAAGCTTGTTTTAATTTCCTGCCATACTTTTAATTATATTTGCATTAAATAAAGAAGGTAAAATACAACACTTCAAAATCCTCAGCAAGAATTCTGAACAGCAATTTGAAGCACTTCTAAAATAGTTATTCAGTATAAATTAAATGTTGAAAAATAATTGGGAGTCCTACACTAGTTCTAAAAATGGCACATTTGCTCTACAGTTCCATTTCTTATCACATCATGGGGAAACTTGTTCTATAACGACGTAAGTAGTCATTTAGTAATTAATATATTGGGTATGTTTAGGCCTCCACTGGGCAAAATGAAGGATAAAGCTTCTAAGGCACTAGCTTGTGATATTCTTATAGAAGGAATGTGAAATATTGTGGTTTGTTTAGGAAATCTAATGAATTTAATAGAAGAAATGCCACAACACGCACCGGGTGATCATATAAACAGTAGGGTTCTTTTAACAGAATATTCAACTGTAATTGTTTAAAAGTATACTTTTTTAATTGTTACCGTTTCCAAAAAACAATTTTGATATAAAAAAACCAATCTAAGCTTTTGCATTGTACAGAATGATGTAATCTAGGTCAGTACAATTATTGTTTTCTCAGTCAGCCGTTAATTTTCACGTACAGATGCGGAGATAAAGTATGCTTCAAAGTTTATATGTAAACACTCTCTCAGCACATAATGTTTATTAAAAGTTATGCTTTAAGATATGCTCCTTATTTAAATCATATGGTATTCTGTTCAAATCTTAAGACACTTTCCTGTCTGCCTCCTAGAAATCACAAAGAAAGAAACTTAGATTGTGAATGCAAATTCTTGTCGTCTGTCTTTGCTCCTCCAAGACCGTATTTTGACTTTGAGAATAACCTTTGTAATGCTGGCAACTACTCGTTACTTGGAACCTCTCTAGTGCTTTTTAACATTGTCTAGCTTATTTTTTTTCTATTCCTTTTGCTGTTGGTGGTCCTTATGTGTCTATAATAAGTAGACAGGTAAGTGAGACTGATTTTGGTAATAGAGTTGCGGTTAACTTTCCTTGTTGTTGTTGCTTTAGAAATTCTATGTACTTTTACAGATCAACAGTTCTTTGATTCATTGAGGATTTTACTTCACAAATGGTATTACTAAAGGCAGTTGTAGTTGTCATTTTTATGTGTGGGGCATGGATTGATTAATTTACCAAAAAAAAAAAAAAAAAAGGCAGCTTACTAGAGCTTCACAAAATAATTTGGGGGGAGGAAAGGGGGAATTATATATAACTTGGTCCAAAAGTTATCATCTTATCCAGATATGAAAAGAACAAGGTCATCGATTTCTTCATTTAAAAGCAAATATGTTTTTGCAGATTGTGTGAATCAAAGATCCTACTAAGAAAAATATGACAAAACAGGGAAGTATTTTTATTAAGGTCAGACCCTTTCAAAATGGTCTGCTTTTAAAGTATGTATGTTGCAGTGGGAGGTAGAGAACAAGGGCAACAAAGTAGCAATTTTTAATGATGGTTTGTTTTAAAAACTGGTTATTGATTCTGTCAATACAGCCCTAGGTTGTTTTTAAGAAGCTAGAAAAATATCCCTTCATACATTCAGTTAGGAAAGGAAGACTTCATAAAAGATACTGTAAATCAAGTGGTATGTACATGGTATGTAATAGCAGTGCTGAGAATATTTGACTAGAAACAGCCTTTTCATAGTAGTTGGAAGGGAGAATATGAGGAAGATAGAGAAAGAACAAAGGGAAAAACGAGACGCAGGAGGAGGAGAGATTAAGGAAGAAAAAGAAAACAGTCTATCTTATCAGTTTTCCTTTCATGAGGAATAATCTAAAAATGAATAAAATTCTAGCTCAAAGAAGAAATATTTTTACATCACACTAGCTCAGAGAAGAATACCCAATGTTATTAGAAATTAATTCCAATATTATCTTTTGAAGGTCAAGTGAAATTGTGCTCTTGGATATAGATTACAAACCAGGCATATTCTCTGTGCAATTAAAAGCAACATGCTCTACTAAAAAGAGTGAAAACTATTCAAATTAGCTTGGAGTAAAGAATCTATGTCCTCATTTTATTACAACAGTATGTATTTCAAAGTGTAACAGCATTAATCTCTAGTTTTATACCTCTGCAAAGACATTATAGGACTTCAAGGGGAAAAAATGGTTAGAAAATAGGAATGTGATTTTTTTGCTTTGTAATTATGGGTTGCAGTTCATACTTTTTTATTCACATTTATAAAAAAGCAATGTAATAACATTAATGAACATGCAGTAAGGGAAGATGCAGTTGATAAGAGATCATTTACATGTAACAAAAAAAAAGTAGATTCCAATTAACGTATTCTAATCTATAATGCACTTAATGTCTTGAAATTAATCTATGATTCCATTGGGGCTTGGAGTGTTATTTTTTCTTTCCTATGTCACCTTCTCTGCATCTTCCCTACCCCCATTTCTAAGTGTATTTTATTAAAATTACATGTTTTTATAATTTAAAACATTAGGGTCTTAATTTCACCTCCCAGCCCTAATTAAGATAATTATTTTTTTCCCCAAAGATGCTGAACTCTTGTGGCTCCCATACAAGGTGCTCAGTAGTGCTCAGCACTTCTGCAAATAACTTACTGGAAATGTACACGCTTTTATTTAAATAGTTAAATATTCAGAAGGTTCATGCTAAACCGTTTCATTTGGAAACATACCTTTTTGACAGGCTCCTTAATTTCTACATTATGCAGTTTTTATAGCTTAAACTGACCACTGGTGGGACAAAGCTATGCCAAGTGGTCAAGTGGGTGTGAGACTAGGGTACTGTTGGCTGGTATGGCAAGATGCTGATGCTTTTTTTCAGAATTGAGTGGCAAAAATCTAAGTTGCACTCCCACAACATCAGCCTTTCTTTCGGCATATGCCATCATTGTACACTTCAACTATTTTCATTTCAATATATTAATATAAGAGCATTTGATATTATACTGAAAACCACTTGAATTATTCAGGAAATATAGAGAAAATGTTCCAGTTTGCGGCTAGGTTATTTGAAAAGAAATTAAATACACAACATATTTTGTGTTGGGGGTTTTCTCAAGGTTAAAAATAATTTTGGATCAGAACCTATGCGAATAAAAGACATTTGAACTAGTTAGGTTTTTGTGAACATAACTCGGCTTCCTACAAAGCTGTTGAATTAAATGAGTTGGAGTATAAAAGGGTATAGAATAATATATCTAGTGGCTTCTTGTTTTCTCGCCTTTCCTGCTTTGCCCTCAGCAGTGATGCTGTGCCCAGACCCCTGCCTGTGCTCACGGCGAGCCTTCCTGCGTGGCAGCTTTGCCTGTGCCCTTCAGCTCCAGCTGCCATAAAGCAGGGTGTAAAAGACATGGGTAATCTTGAGCTGACCCAGCAAACCTCCGGGATATTCATGTGACCTGCAAAGGTCTAGCAAAGGAGATGTATATCTTGTCCAAAGCAGGGGTTTGGTGTGATTTACATTGGTGTATAGACTTGGAGCAGAGGCTGGTTTCTAAAGTCAGTGCAAGAATTCTGTGTCTGTCGTATGCAGAGAAATATTTCTGTAACTCCTGGATCTTTCTCAGCTCAGTCTGAGTCTTCTGAAAGGAGAATTTAAAAACTAATGGTACTGTGCTGTTTTGATATATGATAGTCTGTAGTAGAGGATAATTTCCTCTGCTCATTCATTCGTCACTTAAAAACCCCCAAACAAACAAAACCCCACCAAAATTAACCTGAAGTCTATAATAAATTAACTGAGTTAGTGGAATAGTAGAACCAGAATGTATAATTATTTTTTAATAACTTAATTTAATATTTTAATGGTATTAGAATTGCACCAGAAGAAACTGTTGAAATAGTTGGCTGTGTCTTAATTCTTTTTATTCTGGTTGATGTATTTGAATATAAATGGCATTTTAATATATATTAATTTAAATTGCAATTTAGTTTATTACAATATCCAGTAATTTATATTACAAATTTTCTGATTGCTGATGTATTGAAGTTATTTTTATTACTTATTTCACTGCAAAAAGTCAAAAAAGACTTATGGAACAAAATAAGAGGAAGGGAGGTGTTGACTTTTAACTCTTCTGTTGTTTGGAGCTTTAGAGTTTTTTGTTCATCTGAGATGATGCATCTGTGTATAGCTAATCTGAATCAGTGTTGGTTTTTATTAGTATCATTGTCTTCTCTCTTTCTTTGAGGAATTAAGTCTTTCTGTGACTTAATTGTTAATCTTGATTTCAAAGACTGACTTTAGACTAAAGCCAGAACCTAGGCATTTTGGAAGCTTTGTGGTTAATCGTAGAAATAAGTCCTAGGGTTTCTCTTAGCAGAGAGGACTAACAGTGGTGTCTGTCGTGACTATGGCAGTAAATGGTCCTTCCAAGTGTCCAAGTAGTATAATAATCTAGTTTGTAACTAACAACAACAAAAAAAGAGCACAACTCATGGAATATAAGGCCTACCCACCCGTTCTTTTGGTACAGGCCAATGTGTACCACGGATTTCAAGTATTTGTATGCTTGTGCCTCTTTAGCCAATTTATTTTTCATTCATGCTTTGTATGAAATATTCCATTCTTTCATAGAAAGCTGAATTAATGTCTGGTGTTATATGAGTTGGGGCTCTGAACATCATGTGAGAAGTCTTAAACAGAAAGACTTGGTCAGCACTGTGAAGATACTTATGCCTTTATGCTGTGTCTCTTATTTATAATAGCTTCATTTATAATTAAAATCACAGCCCATCCCATTTCCAATTTTCTTAGCTGTGAATTTGTTCAGGGTTCAGTGCTAATAAAGGGTTAAGAGTCTAGAAATAGCCCCAAAATGTTCAGCAGGGTTGCTGATCCCAGACTCAGCCCTAATAGTGGGGAGGTTTAGAATGGTATATGGGGAGTAAAGGGAAGGGGGAACATACATGGGAAAAGGCCCTTCTTCCAAACTCCCGAGCAGCAGATGGGATGCTCTGGAAATACTTAGATCATACCAATAAATAAAGACTAGCACATGTTCCAAAGAAACGATGCTTTTTTGCCTATACAGTAAAAAAAAAAAAATTAAATAAATAATCTGGTCTTAGAGTCACAGCTGCAATGGCACAGTGACTCATAGTCTGTGAAGTGTGGGATACTCCCTTTATAAAACAGAGTGGAATGAACTGCTGTTCAGATGCAAAATCTTCTCTAAGACCCACAAGTGAGCTTTGAACAGAAATGTTTTGACTTGTCAACAAAAAGTAGCTTACTTCAGAAAAAGAAAGAAGCAGGGAGCAGCATAACAAAAGCATACGAGGGAGGTGTGAAAATAAAGTGGGTTCCCTCCCCAGATCTTTAAGAAATCGATAATCCTATTTTTGTGATTTAATTCCCTTCCTACTCTCCTCTGAATTAAAACAAAACATTAATAAAAAATAAAATCACTGTTACGTGTATCTTAATGAAGTTCTCCCTCAGGGTGTTGTTCATGGAGAAATATTCTCGTGCGAGCACATACACTAACTATATGGAAAAAAAAATACTATTTTCTGTTCTTGATTAAAGATATTTTAAAATAGACATTAGAGTTTAACCTGAGCCTTGTAGGTAGATGTTTTGCCTTAAGATTTTTGGCATTTAAGAAAAAAAGTAGCTTTAATTGGAGTTGCTGCTGTTTACCAGCAGTAGCGTTGTTCCTTTGATGGTCTTGGACTAAAACCAAAGTTTACAGAGAAGGAACATGCAGTTTTTGGACGAATAGAATTGTAAAAAAAGGTCTGCCGCTGAATGCACAAATCCTTCTTTAAGTCACTCTTTACTACTGCTTTAAATCCTCCTTACTTTATGCCTGCTTATTCTTTTAAGTATAGCAGTTAGTTAACAATATCAATATATCACACTCGGCCGCGTGCCAAGCTACTGCGTATGAAGTCCAAGCAACTTAACAGGACAGCTGCTCCCACGGACGCAGGCGAGGCAGCTGGGGGGGAACCCACGCAGCGCCCAGGCTGGAGCCCCTGACTTCCATGGGGCAGCCCTGGTCCTTGAGGCGATTTCACAGAACCAAGGTTCTCTTCTGTGGTCTAGACTGGGTGAAAGTAAATAGAGGTGTGCAAGTCTCTCTTTTGTGATTAAAAAAAAAAAAGTTTCATTTCAACCACAACAGCACAAGTAATACAACATGCCTTATGTTATGAAACTGCAAGTAATGGAGAGATTTGAAACTCTAAAGAGGGTCTCTGTCTGGTTCCAGATTTTCCAGAGGAGAGGAAATAGAAGGAAAGGCTTATTGGAGAGAGGCTGTGGAAGGAGCTGGTTCTGTACCTGAAATGCTTTTCCACTGTCAGTCTCTAGGAGAATCTGCTAAGTCTGGAGATGCGAGTCTTTTGATGGACTCCTTGGCAGGGGCTGTATGTTGTGATGGTGGCTGTGCTATGCCATATACTATGAATGTTATCCTTGAATATTGCTGTACTGTAGTCCTGTGCCTCTAGTATGGTGGGCTGGTGTCAGTCTGGGCATCCAGATCTGCTGGCTGATCACCTAAGTGAAGTGGAGTAGCCTCTACTTCCAATGTACTATTAGTTGTACGTCCATGCACTGGAACAGGAGAACTGGGAGAAACCTTACATACAGAAATATAAAGCTCAGGTCTCAAATGAGGCCTTATTTTCCATAGCATTTATGATTAAGTATCAACCAGATAAAACCAAAACCAGCCCCATTTCTATCTATAGAAAGAACTGTTCCTGTATCTACTATCAAATGACTTCCTTACTGGTGATACCAGTAGGCCTCCATTGCCATGCCCCTCTACTTGGGTTTTGTAGAAAGCTTCAGAACTCCCATAGAGAAGTTACTGCTGCTATGATCTGAAAGGTTTGATAGTACTGTAGTTACTTCAGAGGAAAATGAACTGTGGTACTTGGTGTTTAAAACCAAAAATCCCGGGACTAAGAATATTTGCTTGCATATGAAGAAGCTCAAGGATAGCAAAATTGTCCATGTTAAACTTGTGAGACTATTCCAAAGACATGTTTTGAAGTGCTTCAGGATGTTGTGAAACTTTACTTTTCAAGAAATAATAGACCATATTAACAGAATCACTTAATTTTAACGGAAATATGCAAGAGGGAGTCATTTAATATTTGATATCATCTCCTATCCTTTTGGGGAAAAAAAAAAGGACTATTTTTAAAGAAAACTTTCTTTAAAACATTCTTCAAAACTGTCCTGTGCTTGTGGTCTTGTTTCTGTTTTACTTAGTGTCAAATAAAGGAAAGGAACAATTTTCACAGATAAAGCACAAGTCCTATGCATGTGTACAAAGTAACATTCATAGCACCAGTACTGTCTTAATACAGGTTTTATGGGTAAAATAGATCTATATTCAAATAAAATATAGTCAGGAATGATAAAGTCATTAACTTGCATAGGCATACAGAGCCTGGCACATGTTCCTGTGCTTTTGCTGAAGATTCAAAGCTTTTTCTAAGTCCTGTTTTAGTAGGGTAACTTTCATTCAGATGCTAGTGAAACTTAAAGGACCTCTAAATAACTAAAAAATGAGAACTAATGCTGTATTATTTAGCAATCCAAACCAGCATAGAGGAAAAAATAACTCGATGGAGAACGTGAAATGAATGTACATGAAGCACAAAGATGTTGCAAGGATTGTTTTGTTTAGATTTACACTGGTGCACTTTTGCTGAACTCCAGATTCTGCTGCTGCTTATACAGAAAAATGTTCCTAGGTCTAGACCAGTGTTAATTATCTTAAGATATGATAATAACATTATTGTTGTGTCATCTAAGGGTAGAATAGTGTTCAATTCCAAAATATTCAGGATGTATTAGAAAATTGTTTGTATATATGCGTGTAAAAAAAAAAACCTACTTATTTTATATATTTTGAAACTCGGTTTTCAAATCTGAAAGACTGCAGATTTGAATTCAAGGACTTGAAGGGGATAGTGATGTTGATTCTACACAGTTTTTCTTACTGGTATCAGAGGGTGTCTGTCTGGTCCTGCTCAATGTGAAGCCTGCTACTGGCTGGCACGTAATTTTAGAATTTTATTATTGCAGAAGCCTATCCTTGTAGCACTGGTGTAGCTACTGTGGACTTGTTTAAACTTTTTATAAGCTCTTACACATAATAAACCAAAAAGTTACAAAACTAGATGCTGTAAATCCACACAGAAAGAAGCACTCTTGTTTTCAGTTTCTTAATACATATCTTGATAAAATATTTAGTAAGGTGAACTGTGTCACGGGTAAGCACTGTACGGGCATCTTGTTTTAATTCTGGTCTGCACTCACTAGCTCTGCAGGCTTGCATTTGATCTCTGAGCCAAGATAAAACCCACAATGAGAACCAAACAGTGCAAATAAACAGAAATGTCTGCTTCGGTAAAGGGTGTAAAAGAAAAGAAGTGTTCCACTATGACCAGTAGTAGGTACCACCAAACACTGTTATTCGCACAGCCGTTATTCTGAGACCGCAGCCTCAGACAGGGCTTGCAAACTGGAAGTGGAGGAGCTGCTGAAGTCCAGGGGAGGCTGGGAGAGGCTGTGCTGGTCCTAGGGAGGGGCAAGGCTGCTCGGGCACTGCAGCTAGCACTGCGCTGCAAATGCAACTTTGCTCGTGGTCTTTTTTTAGTAGTTGCTGTGATAGGTAGGAAAGAGCAGAAAACGAATGGATTTCATTGACCCTTTTCGAAGTGCAGTTTTAACAGGCCTTACCCACCTGAGTCTTGGATTTTTATATGATGCTTCTGTAAAAATCGTACTTAAAAGTTTTGGGTTTATTAAAAATTTTCTTAATTAACAATCCCCAAGAAACTGGTCATTATGAGCAGTTTTATGAGTGGCTTGGAACTTAGTGTCCTTGTCGAGACGAGGTCTGTTAGAGGATTATTTTCTCAATAAGATGAGGGGCTGGGCAATGTTGCTTTTTTAATAGACTAGGAGGGTTGTTTTTTTTGGTTTGTTTGATAGCTACATCTTGGACGCTGCTAGATCATTTGTTCAGGACAATATGTGGCTTCAGACTGGTTTCTATCATCTGAAGAAACATGAGAGACTAAGTTCTTCATACTGTAACATTCCTCTGGTCTCTCTGTCTGAATGGAGGAGGGAACATATTTCAGAGTACAGTTGTTTAAATATTTAGTAGTGAGTTTACTGCTTACTACTGTTGATTTCAAAGGGGTTAGCCCTTGAAATAAACACAGCTGTTGGATACTCAGGAGTGTTTTCAGGATGGCGCCTTAACATAGCACTTGTAAAGGACTTGTACGGCATTAACAATTTTAGGTCCTGAACCTGCAAACACTTAAGTGTTTCAGTAACTTTATTCTTGAGAACAGTCTGGTAGTACTCACATGAGTGTGATTATGGACACGAGTAAGTGCTCGCAAGATCGTGGCATTAGTTTTCAAAGGGACCGTAAAGTCTGTGGACCATTGCAATATTCTATAGACTGCAATGACCTGTGAAATTACCACTTATATATGTAGTAGTCAGTTCTGTGAATGTTTAAATGAGCAAGTAGCTTTACTTATCCAAATAAACCCAAACAAACATAAGAAATGATGCAGGATTGTTTACAAGAGTAAAGCTGGTGATACCTTTAAATGTTTTCAGGGCTGTCCTGCGGACAACTATTAAAACATCTGGTTTTGTTCCATGTGTTGAATCACAAATGCATACTCTGGATTCAAATACCATAAGAAAAATAAGCTAGGGAGTTTGCAGAGTGATACAGACTCTACCAAAAATCTCTGAAGTTGCTGAAAAGTTTTCTACTGACAGCAGTGAAGGTGAATCAGGCCCCATCTAGAAAACCAGTAATTTTAATTTTGTCTTTAGTATTTGAAAAATCTGCATATATAAAATCTGTAAAGATTAGACCATGTTGCTGGACCAAAATGGCACAATGACATTATTATTATTACTTCCTGCCTTTCTTTGTTCCCTGTTCTGTTGTATTTGGGTGAAATCCCCCCCAGTTTTTACTTATAAATGGTCATATGTTGTGTAGAGTTGATATTTTATTTAGACATAATCAGCATTTAAAATCAAGAAAAGGCAATATTTCTCTCTAGACATTCTTTACTATATAGGGCAGAAAATATAGAATTAAAAAAAAGCAAGTGAACATGTTCATATTAGGAAGAAAAAAAAAATCTTAGAGCAGTGTGGTAGATCTTGGTCATCAATAGCCTGAAGTCATGAAAATCCATGCTCATAGCTGTACAGAGATACCGACCAAAATAGTTTGTTCTCTAATAAAAGCAAAAGGAACAATTCTATAGAAGGAGCTAATTATTTTTTTTTAACTGCCTTTGTAAAAGCAGATTTGTTAGCTTGTGTCATTTCTTAGCGTCCACAAAAAGGATACTATAGGGTCTGTGTTCAGATGCAAAGTAGGCTTTTGCTTCCCAGAGCTACCTGGACTTAAAATATCAGTGTCTGAGAAGTGAGTAATTCATCCAAATGTTTAAGAAAGTTGTGTTAAAATGTTAAGCATTTAACTATCATAGATGCTTTTTTGGCTGTTATTGAATAGTTATGTGGGGACTGGTACTGTGCTTTGTAGTTGCTATGGAAACTTTTTAATACATACAGTTTGGGAACAAGAAATTGGAAATAATTTTTGCATTCCTAAATCCAGTTTCCTAGTAATAAGAGGGACAGTTGTGGATTATCAGATTGTTACCAAAGCTTTCCGCCAGATCCTAAGGTTATTAATCTCCAGAAAAAAAGGGAGGAAAAATTATACTAATAAACTTCTACAAAGAAATAGGAAGAAATAATATCTATTTTTTAATAATGTGGAAACTAATCAGTTAAAAAGCCAGCATTTTAATATATTCTCAGGAAAATGAAAGGCTGATCAAAAAGTGGGCTTTGTAAAAACCCAAAATGAATTCTAAATTATTTAAAGAAAAAAAAGGTGAGATAATTATGACCAAAAAAAAAAAAAATCAGTAAAGAGATCTTATATGAAACAACTTTTTAAAGTATTTAATAGATATCCTTTATTAACTTGAAGTATTCAAGATATACAGGAGATAGGAAACCCCTTTAATTTGATGCAGGTTGTATACTCATTTAGAAGCCTGATCAGAGTTCTTGTTTTCTTTATTAGTGGATTTGAATACAGTAACATACCTAGAAAGATTCAAAAATACCAAAGCAGTTTTGCAAAAAACCCACCTGAGTTTGCTAATATGTATTTTTTAAGATTAAAAAGGAAACCAAAGCCACCAAAGAGGAATAATGTTTGCAATTTGTTGGCAACATGACTTAAAAAGTGATGATCCTTATATTTTCCAGGGAATAGAAAAGGGAGCATTTAGTGTGTGTGTTTGATTATTATATGTTTCTGTTGTTCATTCCTAGTGATGAACTATTCCTTTAAATAAACAGGATTTGAATAAAAATATTCTTGTTACTTTAATTGTAAAAATTGCCAGCAATGATAATTGTTTTACTAATAAAATTGTTGTTTGGTGTTTATCCAATTTGATATAAGCTTGATTTTTTTTTAAATTATTTATCTTTTCCTGGTAAAGTGATTTAGTTTGTCCATAAAAAAAAAAATCAAAATTAGATTTGTTTATAGCATTGTTGCTCTTCTCTTTGAAAAGAACAGCTTTATTATAAATGTTAATTAGAATTTTTAAAAAGTAACATCAGAAATTGAAAAAAGCGACCTATGTTAAGTACTGAACATTTTTTGAGGTTTTTTCATTTTAATAACGTACTTCTGTTTCAAACTAGTTATTCTTTTGAAGTTTTTCTATTGCTAGTTTAAATTTCATCTGGAGGCTTTATTTTTAAGGAGGCAGCTAATATTTTATAAAATTTACATTCAAAGACATCATAGCATAAATATTTGCATTTAAATATTGATTAGATCTCTTCATTTTGCTTTCCTGTTTGTGAACTTGTCAATTAATTTCCACAGGGATATGAAAAATAGGTTTTAGACAGAGATAATCCACTATAATCCCAAAACAGAAATCAGAGGACAAAATGGTCACAGCAATAAATTATTCTCTTATAAATTCTTGTTACCTTGATTCCTCCAAAATTTTCCAAATCCCCTGCTTAAGGTCACAAGAAATATGAGCCTCACCAAACCTTAAAATAAAGAAGCTGAGAATACGTAAACCAAAAATGGTAGATTATTTTAAGTAACATTATTTAATTATGGAAATTGCTAGTCTTACATATAATAGTGGAATTTTTACTATATCTCCATAACTTGGACATTGTCAATTTTCATTGATTAGATAAAGCTTTAAAATATTCCAGCAAGTTCCAAGTTGGCTCCAGTCATTTCACATCAATCTATAGAAAAACGTGTACTCTGAGACAGGAGGGCACAGACCAACTGCTGTGAATGAAGTTCTGTAGTTAGATTTTTCAGGTGGGGGAGACTGAACTTCATGAGCATCTATTTTTGATTTTTCTCTCTGGTCCCTCTCCCCCCAGCTTGGTTAGAATGAGAAATAAAAGATCATCTCTACTCAGGATGCACGTTCTCCCTTCTGTACGTGTTTGATGACAAACATCTGTTTTTAAAAGAAATTGTTTTGCACAAAATACCATCTGTTTAAGGAAGTTGGTATAGCACATATATCGTCCTCTGATATATTCTAAGATAATCATAGAGATACACATGAGGTTTGGGGGAGAAGATAAAAGGTGTAGGAACAGAAAGTTGGTATAGTCTATATAGGCACTTATACAGTCACCTTAAATTTGCATATTAGTGATGATGGTAGGACTCGTGCTTAAAAGGATTGCAATATAATTTCTTGCAGTAGTTAATTGACTTAGCAGAGGGAATGTGTCGTTTTTAATGTCGTAGAGATGTTTTATGGAAGAGTAACTCGATTTCCAGTGCATTCTTAAACTATCATCCAGAAAAATTCTTGCTTGAATTAGAGGCATAAAGCCCAAGTTGGAATTTCTGTTCAGTGGTATTACTGCAAGAGGCAAACATATAGCACAGTTAGAACGTTTCTCTAGGCGCTTATTTAAGACACAGAGCGATTACAAAGGTCACAAAATTTGGAAGGGATATTCTGCACGTATTTTAATTTAGCTTTGTCTAAATGTAATTGTTCAAATAATAATTAAAGCGTACACTAATCTGACCATGGCAGAGACTGCTTTGTTAAGAAGTGTGTGAGTTGCAAGGATTCTGGCTGAAAAAGAGTATTCCAAATCGATACGTTCTCAGCAGCAAGGTAAATTTGAGCCAAGCCGACTTCTCTTTTCGGCTAATGTACACGCTAAGAATTATTACCATTCACTCCAAAGTTTTAATGCAAACTGAAAATATTTGTTTTAGAGCAAACATGAAAAAGGGAAGGACTTGCTTACCTACTTGATTAAATGCAAAAGCGAAACTGCACGTAGGATTTTGTTGTGCTGTGATAGAACTTATTTTACCAGTCACTTTCATAACCTTTAAACAGCCTTAAATAGTACATATGAAAAACACATTCATAACAGATTCCCCATAGGGAATTTTCTTTGGTTTAAGAAAATTTTATTAAAGATTGGCATTGCAAATAACATTTTTCATAACTATATGTAGACCTGTTAAAATTTTTATTAAAACTGGAGTTCGGCCTGTTCCTTTTCATCATTCTATCAGATATTAAACTCCAGCAGCAGCTGTAGGAAATGGAGAAAGGGATTTTCAAAGGGATTTGAGTCTCCCTGTCTCTGTGCCTTTAGTGATCATATTATCATAACTATCACACATAACAAAGCTCTAAATCTGTAATTCAGATAAAGTAGTGAGGACTTTGAAATACAAAAATCCAAACATATGCTGTAACACTTTTTTTGCAATGCTGGTTCCTTTAACATGGATTTTGTAAACTTGGAGAGGTATCCAACAGATTTTGTATACTAACACATGCTAAATGACATTATTACTTAAACTTTTGATGGAGATTTAATTAAAGGTATATTCTATTATACCTACAATAGTTCCACTAAGAGTATACTAGATACCGTTCTACCAGATGATGATCAAACCACTAAAGGTTAATAAGAAATGATGTTAGGAGCATTTTTTTTTTGGACTGAATTATGTAAGCTAAACTCCTGTGGAGGCAATGCCCATCTTCTCAACAGTGTGTGAGTCCTGTTTCATGAGGGGACAGCTCAGCATAATGCTGTGTTGAAATGGTAAGTGTGAACACAATTCTCTGATGAATTTAAAAAGCTAAAGATGCGATGTAATAAAAATTAAGCAGGCTAACTTTTAAAGTAAAAGCAATGTAGTACAAAAGAAATGCTTTTCAAAGTATTTCAAGTATTTCTCTAAGCTTATTTACATTGAGAAGATGGTTTTGGTATTAAGTGCCTAGGGAAAACAGTAGTTGTATTGTGAAAAGTTAGGAAAACTCTAAATCTCAATATCATACTGGCTTGTAAATGAGCAGTCGCATATATATTTATTGTAACACTGCCTTCTGCTGGTCACACCTCATTTATGATGTAAGTGAGTGCTAGATAATAACAGGATGTGTTGTCTATCTAAAATTATTCTCAATATGAGCTGTTTGGTGCTTAGGAAATATTAATAGGGAGATGGTGTATATCTATCAGATGTGTACACATCAATGGTAAACACATTGCATCTATGCTACATGTTTATAGCTGTTAATTTGATATTTTCTTGACCTCAGCTGAGAGGAAAAATTTTCATGTCTAGCATATCAGAGAATTATCAAATCCTTTCACTTTGTTGTTAAACTGATTCCTACTTTCAGCATTTCTGCAGAATTAGAATTTCTGCCTGTCTCTGGTTTTTTTAGTTGCAGAGCTTTGGTTGTCAGAGAGAATATACCAAGCAAGGCATCTGCAGAAAAACTTCTGCTTCATAACAAATGTCTAAATGTAATGGAGGTTAGGAGACTGTTAGATCTGTGTGTTTATGTATACATTTAGGCAAGTGTTTGCATAAGCTGTACTTTTTGTTACTGAGTACTTTATTATTCCTCAGTTGGTCATTCGAAATACACACATATATTATGATAATTGCTCCTAGAGGAAAAATACAGGATTTTGAACATGGTTTCTGTTTTACTTGCGTGGAAAACACAATTTTTGGGGGGGGGGAGGCGGGGGGGTCAAAAACCCCTCAAAACTGCTGTATGAAGCATTTTTTCTTTGCTTAAGCACGCATAACTGGTAAAAAGTATAATGCATTTATATAGATTTGACTGCATGTCTGTCAAAATGAAGGAAAATATTTATCACTGTATACTAACTTCATCATAATAGGTTTCTGAGGTATGAAACAGTATATATTTCAATCTTGTATAAAAACCTGAAATTAGAAATCAAATATTTGGTAGGAGTTATCTTCAACTGTGAAGAATATAATGGTTAAACTGCTCATTTACTCTGTGAAAACATTGGCATGCATGTCTGGCTGCCTACAATAAAATTAATGACTAGATTGTGCAGTGTGGGAAAATTTTTATTTTACTTTGGTTTTCCTCAAGAAGTGAAATCCTGCTTTAGTTGCCCGAGGCTACATTTTTAAGCACCTTTATTACAGCACAGATAAAAACCCAGCTATCTGACAAAATGCATTCTGTTTTATTACAAAGGATTACTTCAAAAAGCACAATTCTGTACATTCTGGGGATAATTTAAACACCAAGATTCCCTGTTGTATGGCAAATAAAAAGTAATTATCCATAATGAATACTAGAGTTGCATTTTAATGGACAAGGCCTATCAGAAAATGCACAGAATGAGAAATTTCTGTTTTTAAGTTCCTTCCCAGAGTTTAGGGTCCTTGCCCAACTGCCTGGGGAGGATTGTACCCTGACTCTATGGGATCTCTGTCTGAGCAATGACTGTGAATTCCAGCCCTGCAGTCCTCAGAGGATCACTGGGGTCCCATCTGACCCTTGTAGTCTATGAACCTTAAGGTTTTAATAATCAAAGACCAGCCTAACCCCATGTGTGCATGTTTTTAAATTCCAAATCTCATCTTAGATGTAACAGTAATTAAAAAGTCACTTGCAAAATGATAATAGAGTCAGCCTTGTAAGAGCAGATAAAACAACATGCATAATAAAATACTCTGTGGCAGTGTTAGAGCTGTGCTAGGAAAGACAAGGTCCTGTTAAAAATGAAAAAGGATGCAGGAAAAAAAAATCAGTAAGATATTAATCTTAGGTGGCAGGAAAGAAAAAGGTTTAACAGTCACAAAGCTGACCACGAATTACTCTGTGTTAAAGGAGTTGCCGTTACCTTTTTATGGATAGCACTTAAACTGGGCTGTTCTTCTGGATTTATGAATCTTTGAGGAAATTTCTCATTCCATTATATTTTTGGCTGTCTTTTTACACTCTGTATGTGATTTGTTCACTTACATACATGTGAGCTCACTTGTGTACACGCAACACACATGAGAATGAAAATCCCGGAGTGAGTTTGTGTTCAGGGTGGCTGCCACAGCACATAAACATGTTTAAACCTGAATGTTAAAGTGTGTGTATCCAGAGAGATAATATGTGATAGTGGGCAGCATAATTCACTCTCATTTCCTTGCGTTAGAGCTGACTGCATAATTCATGAATGGCAGAACAAAGTCAAGCCAGGAGTGAGTTGCACGTGGACATCCCTAATGAATGTGCATACTACCGACTGCCCATCAGGTTATACTTAAATCATCAGTATATTATGGGGGCATTCCTGTTTCCTCCTTCATATTTAGTTGTCAAAGTGGGTTTTTTTTCCAGTAATACGCTTATAAAAGTTTTTTTGCATTGCCTAGGAGAACGTGTGTGGGGATTCCTCCCTCTCGCTCAAACCCCTGTGTACGATAAAGCAGCAGAGTGTATTTGACACTCAGCTTTTATGTTTTCAGGAGTATCTTTATGCTCATCTGCATTTTGACTTCACATTTGTGTCTTTTGGTTCAGATTTCTAGGTTTTACCTATATTTATTCTTAGGTGTGTGCCTTTATTTCCGTCTTTTGTTTTGCTTGCCTTTTTTTGTTTGTTCTGTAGCTGCCATATGTATTATCGTGCAACCTGTAATGAGCTTTTTAGATGTTCACTTATTGTCTACAGATGAGCAGAAACACAGCAATTAATTATCCCTTGTACAGTGGCAGTCTCTGTAGAATAAGTAGGGTCAAAATGTGTAGATAATCTTGCATGCGATCAACTATGTAATGAAACACATTTCAAAGGTTTAGATACTGAAACAAAGATATCAGTGTGGGTTTTTATTAAATATGTACATAGTACTTCAAACCAAGACAGTAAAAATGTAAGCAAATCAACAATGTTGTTTTACGTTCATCAATATATAAACGTAAAAGCAATTTTCAATCCATGTGTTTTTTTTTTTCTTTCTGTCTCTGGAATTCTGAAGCAGTAATTGTAAAATGTTAAGTAATGTTTTTTCCTATTGGTTTTATTGAATTAATTTATTTACTAAATGAAATATTTTTGTTGTGTATAACATAGAGGTGTTATAACGTGGATAAAATTCTTCCATTTGTAATACGGTTTGCAGATTATATATCAAAACATATGGATTATGATGATTAAATATGTATAAAATCATCATAATCCATTCATATGTTTGCAAGGGCCCAGAGTCCTCCAGAGAGAGTCACAAATCCACTTGATGTTCTCGAGTGCTGGATTTTTTTTTTCCTCCCTGATTTTATCTGAAATATGTGTAAAAATTCAAAAGTCAAAGGGATCCCTGTTGGTTACAGCTAAGTAGTCTCAAACACATATGTTTATCCTACCTGAACATGGTACAGTCCAGTGCTTCTGTGGGAGGGCTGGGAGGTGGTTTGGTGTTTTATCTTTGGTTTGTTTTGATTTTTGACAATTACCTATTTCCATTTGCAAACAGCACCTGTCTTTGAGCTTTGAAGTGAACAGTTTTATTTCTGCATAAAATCCATCTTTCTTAGGGATATCCTTCCTCTTGTGTGGATACACAATGTGGAGAGGCTCCACAGATTTTAGGAGATGTCTGTGTACCGTCTCATCATATTTTAAGTAAACCAACTTCTTTCAGGTCTTCCAGAAACCTAGTTTGTCTAAATTTCCAGAAAGGTGTAATATGAACATACAGGGGGAGATAATTAAACCAATCACATGAAATCCTAATTTAATTTGTGTGTTTTTAGTGGTCTGTTTTGTTGCTATAATTTCAAATGAATAATCTGCAAATATGAGTTACACATTCTCAGAGGAAAACCAAAAAGGTGCCTGTCTAGGAACATATCTCACACATGTACTTATGCGGAATGACGTATGTAGTGCAGGGAGAATGACCTGGTGTTATGCTCAGATGTGATTTGTGCCATTTTGCACCAGTTTTACACCTGTAGGATGCCTTTGTTTATCACAAACGTTCTATTCATCTCTCCTAGCTTCAGAATAAATATCCTGCTGTGGGAATACTGTATTCCATGAGAAATGTGTTCTGGTTTTTATGCTTTTAATAAAACTTTTTAAAAAAACAAACAAACAAATATTTCCAACATTTCACCCACAGTGGTAAGAATCAATCAAGTTGATTCTTAACGAAGCGGAGCAGAATAACTGTAGTTTTTCAAGATTGCCATTATTGTAAATCCTGTATGCAATTTTATTGTGATCTTTTTGGGGTCATCAGACAGGTATTTAACAGTTTGGTTCAGGTTGCCTAGGACAACAAAAATGCTGCTATGCTGCATCTCAAAGCTTGTGGGATGAAATGAGTTGTGACATACCAGTGAAGATTAAATTTGTAACAGATAGAACACCTTTGAAGTACTAGCTTATGATTTCACAGTGGCATTAGGAGTCTTACTGCAGTATTTAAGCAGTTAGAAAGAATGCTGGTTATTAGTGGTTGAATTTTATAAAATAGGATTTTATTGTCTTTTAAATAGCCATGACAGCAGTTTGTATTATCCAAGCACAACATTTTTATTGCCATGTATTACTGTTGGAGAAGTGCTTTTTCACACTCCCGTGTATAAAACTGAGGCACTTAAACAGGTGAATACTTTGGGTCTGTTCACGATCACGTTGCTGAATTTTAAGTAATACAGCCTTTTTCTTTCTTTACTTGTTTTTGTTGTTTTCCTTCTTCCCTCTGTGTTTCTGGTCAGTGGCTTAGAGAGGAGAAAGAACAGGAACAGTCAGTGTTTGTCTCAGATAACACTGGAAGATCAGATGTCCAAAAATGTTCTAGGCCTGCACATTTTTACATATGGTAAATTACTTTTCAAAAATAATAGCATCATTTCAGATGTCAAATATGCCTTTATCATGCAGCTTTATGACATGACATTACCAGTACATAAAGCTACTATGCTTTGTGTCTGAATTGGATCACATCAAAATTTCCTGCCATATCAGGTAACAGAAATAGAGACTTGTTCCTAAAAATAATGTCTAGAAATCTTCAAGTATTCATTAAGCCATTTAGGGGGAAGTAGGCATGAGCCTCTTTCTCTGCAGTAATCTCTTAAGGATCGCTCGGCTCCATATTACCATTTCCAGTGTTACTAATTTGTGAAAGTTAGTTTAAAATATTAATCTCTGCATTGGCAGGATCTTTTAATGACTCTCTAGACTTCAATGGGTTAATTTTCAATGAGGGTCGGGTTTTATATGTTTATATTTTCTTAGCCTTGGTCAGGAGAAGTGGCTTTGCTTGCCCTTGTGCTGTGCCAAAGTGATAGGGTTTCATTCGTTTGAAAACCTAGCACATCCCAAGAGGTTACCTTGGTGTAGATTTCTTTCTTTCTGTATTAAATCGCTCATTGTCGCAAAGTGACTAGTGCTGCTGGGCTTTGAAAAGAACTTCTAAGAGGTTAAAAAAAAGCTTCTGTGTAGAAGGATTTTTCAGTTCTGCAGACAGAATACAGTTTGCAGCTGTTTGACTTGCGACAGTGATATGGATCTGATTGTATACAGTATACTAGGAGCCATGGATGCAGCTGGAATAGAGGTTATAAATTTTAAAAGCAATGCAGATTTTGGCCATTAATTGGCTGCTAATAAAAGCAAACTCAATGGGTTCTAACTGTGGGAGCCTGTAGCTCTGTATCTGATATCAGGAATTCATACACATTACACAGTTTTAGTGATTCAGACCACGACTAATTGAAATATGAGGCATACTGATCAAATTTAGCATTACCAGCATGCACTCTGGTTTGGGACTGTATGGCGACAAGGTAGCATTTATTACTTATTCTCCATAACACTGCCTGATTGAAATATCTAGCTATGTTGTCAGCAGAGGCCCAGCTGGGCTTTAGTACAGCTAATTAAGTCATTAAAAGAGAGGTCAAGCAATCTAACTCTTGCATACTAAACTACATAAAAGTCTTTATTATATTTTTTAATAAGCCAAGATTTGAATTTTTAAAGAAGTTTGTTTTAATAATAAATGCATTTGCTGGCTCCTTTGTTGGTGCTTGATTAAAATAGGCGTTCGTTAGCCACAAAGTGAAAACTTGTCAAGGCTTAGTTTAATAAAAAAACCTAACAAAACCTTGTGCATTTTTTTCTTTTTATTAAGTGGCTGAAAAGTAAGCCTAACTCGGGGTAACAGAAACATGGCTCTCCCTGTGAACACAAGCAGAAGAACTCTGTTCTCAGGTGCAGAAGGTACCAAGGCACAACCTGTGTAGAAACCAATCATGTTTCTTACTGGAATATTTGTTCATTGGCATATTGTGAGGAATAAATACACCAAGAGGGAGAAGTTTCCTGCAAACTAAGTACATAAAAATGTTGGATGACTGTTGCTACCTATTTTATGAATTCAGATAGGAGAGAGAGTCAGGTGAAGTGAAGCAGCAACACAATCATCTTTGTAACTTGCACCAAGAACATTGCATGTTTTTGTCAGTATAAATGTAAAGCATGGAGACCTCAAATATAAAGATGCCAATATATTTTAGAGCTGAAAATGACAGCCTCGATTCCTAGTCATTAAGTGCAAGGCCAGTGGGGCACGTGGATATTTCTTTTGTAAATTTGGTGTACTTTGGTTCAGAAACATGAAATTTTGGTCTGACGTCCCTTCTTCTGTATATTGCGTAGCAATAACTGGGAAGAGACATAGTGAGGTAACCTATAGATCCAAGACAAATATCTGCGGTAAGACACCGGGAAATGGGAAATTTTGTTGTGTTGCTTTTTAATGTTTCTCTGTTTATTTTTATTTGTTGTTTGGTTTATTTGTTTTATAAGTGGAAATCTTACCAGCAATTATTTTTAAGGATCTACTTGTCAATTAACATATAGTAGAAGTTTGTAAAAGGAATTGAACATCAGTTTACATGTCATCTTTGTACAGATAAAAGAAGCAAGTCTTAAAACCCTAAAATCCTTGACGTAAATTAAGTGGTTTCTTTGAGGTCATTTGTTACTGCTATGAAGTGGGAAAGTGCAACACAGCAAGGTGTGTATTTTGGGTGGTAGCACAGAATAGTATTGACAGTATTTCTGTTCTTGTATCAAGTGGATTTTACTCCGTTTCTGGTTTGTTTGTGGTTTGTTTGGGGTTTTTTTTTAATTTTTTTTTCCCCCAAACATAAGATTTTGTTACTTAAATCTCTGAGTAAACCATACAAATTGTAGCATCTGGACTAGAAACGTGGTACTTGTTTTAAATAAGAAGCATGCTGAAAAAAATGTGGTTAGGGATTTGAAGTATAGGTCTAAGGAAGCAGAGGAATTGAAGGGTAGTTAATAAATGATCCCAGAGGTGAGTTGTATAATATTTTTTCCTTATTAAAGAAAAATGCCTTTATGCAGTAAGAAGGTAACAGCAGAGTAAAAGTTCTGCTAGCTGCATCTTCACAAACTGACACAAATCATCTTGGTCTGCTCGTCCTTATGTAACAACAGTTAATTTAGTTATATTTTCCTGTTTAGGGTAGCTTTATTGCTATTGTTTTGGCAATGAACATGGTGTGTTGCACCTTGCTTAACTTATCAGGAGGAGCAGCACCATGAACAACAAGAAGATGCCTTAAGCTCAGTTTTCTGAAAGGCAGAAGATGCATTATAAATGGTGTTATAGTGAAGTGAGGGAGGTCTACATGGTGTTGCCTTGTGAATTCAGATGTTTATAGGACCGTTAGAGATTGTTCTGTACCAGGACTATCAGAATACTTTATGTTCTCCATTAATCCTCTTGAAGGATTTTTGAAACTATTAAACCATTATGCTCATTGCATTTCAGAATATTTTCAAATCTATTGTATTTTAAAAAGCTTTTTGCATTACAATGTTGAGATGTAAATTTTTCAGAATAACTAAGGCCATCTAGTTAAAAAAAAATCTTTCCTGAATTTGATAGCTCTCACAGTAGATGCATATTCACTGTAATGGGTCACCTCATAGTCTTTCCAGGATTCTGTGGGTATTTTTTTTTTCCTTCATTTCTCTACTTCCTCAGAAAAAGGCTAAGATTGAGATGCCAAAATCTGTGTACACATTAAATATGTAAAAAAGCTGTACATATTAAAATATGAACTCAAGCCTAATGGCTTTTAGAAAGAAATTGTATTTCTGATGGACGAATATTCTGTTCCATGTTTCTTTTTGGCCATAACTTCCCTGGGCTTTTAGATCTGTGGTCTTTCCCTCTCTTCATGTTAGTAAATTATTTGCATAAACAGTAATTTTAATTATTTTTTTTTCAGTTGGAATCTTGAGAGGGTTGAGAAGATAGTTAAATTTTGAGAATATTGTAGAGACAGAGTTGGTAACAAGCATCCTCAATTAGAGACTGTAATGACCATAGTGATGGTATGAGTCTGACTCCTCAGCAAAACAAACTGGACCAGTTAGCACTGGGTAACAAGAATGACTACACAGCCTCAAGAACAAGAATACCCACATTGTCTTGTGGTCTGTCTCTGATGATGACCCTGTGTATGGGCCAAGGAAAGACCAAGAACAGATCTGATGTCTGTATTAACACTCTAATGTTATCTTGGCCTTTGATCATTTTAGAAGATATCAAGACCTTGTTACAGATTGTCTGTCTAACGCTTCCTAATGGATTTCTCTACCACGTACTGTTCCATCTTCCATGGTTTCTCCCTGAGACCAATTTACTCTGAGCTGGTGGGACATTCAAAGAAAAGAAACATATAAGCATTCAGAACTAAATTTAGGTGTGAGTGAAACCTACTTTTAGGAGTAACTAGTACACTGAGCTAGAATACTGTTTGTTGTTTATTGTCATAACATATATTCTTTATTGTGAGAACAGCAAAGATGATTATGATGAGCTGGGCTATAGTTATTGTTCTGGTATTCTTGATTAAATTGGTTTCAGGAAATCTTAAAAGCTTTTCTAATGAAAGAAACTAGCTCTGTTTTAACAATGAAAATTTGGAAGTATACTCATAATAATTTTCTATCTTGGCATTTCTTCTCAGAACCCATCCTCCAAACCTGTTGAGATGTGTTATAAGTAATGCTCATATGGGCGTACCTTCTGGTAATTAATACATGGCATTAATTAGTATATCGTGTAGTTAATTATTCATACTATGGCATCGTATTTCACTCTTCTATGTGCAGAACAATACTGTACACAGGATGAATTCCACATACTGCTGAAATCAATGACAAAACCCCTGTAAGACTCAACAGGGTCAGGATTTCATCTCAAATGTTAATACAGTGGTTTCCATCTTAAAGGTCAATTCCAACAGCATTTTTTTTTCTTTCCTCTGAAGTTTGTGTGATACCTGGAGATACTATTTCCTCGATGAGAAGGACTTAGTTTTTGTTATAAAGAGTTTTTGAAGTAATTTTTCAAGTTGTTTGTTTTTTTTTTTTTTTTTTACCACTAGGAAAGAAAATTGACTTCTTTTTAATGCAGCTCTAGACTAGTAGATTTGGGCTACCTGGAAATGGGCCAAGGTCTTTGTACCAGAGGTGGTGTTCTGTGTCCATCTGTCTGTGAGACAAAGCTCGGTGGTGGTTTTGTGGTTCCAGCAGAGCTGGGGCTTCGTATAAGAGAGATGTGAATGAAGCAGGATAATATCTTGTTGGCAGCAGATGATGTACAGTGTTATAACTCTGTATGACAACTAGCTGAACATGGAAGAGTTATGTTTACCTATTCCTTTTTTAACCCTTAAAAAATATCATAGAAATGCTGTAACAGAAGCACAGTAGCATCACACACTGAATCACTTCAGTGCTGTGATAATGACTATGCTCAGGAACCTTAACTTGCTCCTTCGTGTGTGTAATACAGTTTTTAATCACATTATAACATTCTCACTTTCCAAAATGCTGCACATCTCAAGTTTGTATTTCCTTACTGAGACTTGGTTAAATGCTGAATTTTAAAAATCTTGTTCTGAATTTTTAATCTCTTGGTCAGTATTGTAAATACAGTTTTAGGTTTAATCACACATTTTGGATTTACTTGGCCTAAAAATATATTTTATACAACAATATATCTTCCTGTTTCCTTTTTTTTTCTTGTTATACTTCAGTTCCCATGTATTATTATCACTGGAGATACAGGGTAAGATAATATAAAATAACTACCATAGTAGTTTTTACACCTGGAGCTCATCGTCTGTGGTTTTTGACTACCAAGAAGCAGCTCGCTACTGGAGAACTAATAGCTCCAGGCACAGATCTCATGGTCCCTCTGAGGAGCATTGGCTGAAGAGTCATGAAAAAATTTGGCATTTTTAACAAGCTGTGCTGTTCTTCTTAAGACACTGGTCTGACTGAAAAATTAAGTGGTGGAGATAAAGGCCATTGATATGTTTGCTGAAACATTCTTGTTCTTTCAAATGCCCTGCTGAGGTTCTGGGACTGATAGTGCAACAAAAAAAAAAGTGCTGGGGGATTTCCATGTTGGTTGTCTTGGTTTTTTTTTCCTTTAATTGGTTCAGTTCAACTGATGGATATTTTCACCTTTTTTTAACATCCCTTCTCGGATACAAGAGAGCGCCTTGTACAAAAGGAGAGGACTCGATATGAAGCTTAAAGGCACAAAAAGCAAATTCTTAGACTTCTTTTGCTTTCTAGGAAAGCAGAGGGGAAAACCTGGCTCCACACTTCATCTGCACCAGAATTTTCATTCTCCTCAGCAGGATAAAGCTTGCTTCCAGTCTCAGCAGGCATTTTGACTTGGTAGTTTCTGTACTGACAAACCACTTCATCTTTAGTTTTAACTCTGAGGGCTGTGAAAGTTGGGATCAAAATGAATCTGGGTGGGAGAAAAAAAGGGGAGAAGAAAGATCGTAGCCCCTACATTTCAGTCTTTTGTCCATTGCTCAATTGTCACTACTCAGTCTAATGTGTTTCTTATATTTTCTTGGTAATTCTGATCACGAGCAACAGCTCAAATCGAATCAGGCCACCTTCTAAAGAAGCTTTTCCTAAGCCATATCCATTTCTCCCAGTGGAGACCGAAGAAAACCAAATGAGTTGGTCTGCTCCAAGCTGTTGCATGCCAGATGAAGTGACCAGCATTTACGTTGCTGATGAGTGTCCCTTGCAGCCTTCCCTCATCCAGGTTGACTGCTCCTGCAGTTTCCTTTCACTGTCAGTTACTCTTCTTCACTGTACTCACTGCTCTCTTTGACACACAGGGACTCTTCCTGCCCCTGCTGAGTGCCCCTTTTCCCTGCTCTCCCTGAATAACACCAAATTCTTGCTGGAGTGCTTCCTCCTCAGCAAGGAGAACTATGTTGTATTTCTTTCTTGTTTTGTAGCAGCATTGAAAAATCTCCATCCTGCTTATTATCTTCCAGAAACTTTTAAGCTTTCCTTACTATTCAGAACACATCAGCTCCATGTGAAATACAATTCCTTACTATTGTTTAACAATACCCCTTTATAAGCAGTAGGCTGGAATAAGCTTCTTCTCTCTTTTGCACATCTGTCTCTGCTGGAAGCAGTAAGTTTTTGACTGAATGTTTTCTATCTTATCAATAGATCTTCCATTTCTTTCTTGACTTCATACCCCTCCCCCAAAAGAAAAAAAAAAATCTGAGGGAATTTGGAAAAAGTTAGATAAGACCTGGTACTGGTATTGGTTTTGTTTACCTAAAAGTAAAAATAATTTAAAAGTGTTTATTAGCCACTCCATGCTGCTAGCTAGTCAGCTTTCAGTACAGATGAACGTAGAGCAAGGAAAGTGATGCTAAGGAGCAACAAATCTTCTATGACTTGAAAACAGAAAATCTTCTATGACTCTAAAAGCCTGAGCTAGGATTCTGTGTGGCAGCTGACCTGTGGCAGGATGTAGTCCTGCATACAGCCTGTGCTAAATGCTGTGATGCCCTTTGCCTGGTCTGTGCAGAAGTAAGTGTGGTACAGCTGGAGCAAAATTATTTCTCCTCTTTACCCTGCCCTTAATACTTTGAGTTCCTGTTTGATAAGGCCAGTGGAAAAGAGCATAAGAGTTTGGAAAGAAGTTGTATTTCTGATGGAAGAATATTCTGTTTCATGTTTCTTTTTGGCTATAACTTCCCTGGGCAGAGCTGCCAGCCAAAGTTATTCTCTTTGCCTTAAATCTGAAACACATTAGGAATTGTATCACTGAACACGGGCGATGCGGGCAGGCAATTTCCTCCCAGGGCTAAAGTACCTGGCTAAGTATTGTAAATTTTCCCAGTCTCCCTCCCACCATTATTTCTAAAACAAAAGCTTGGGCTCTTTTCTCCCATCTTCTTTCACAGCCTTGCATTCCTCTCTGTGAGCAACTGTTCAGACGACGACAACCACTGGACTTACCCTGTCCAAGCTGGCACAAAACACCTGCTGCCAGCTCGCCTCTGGGGGCTTCCCATACCCGGGGAGCCTCAGGGCTCCCACCCTGAACCATCACCCCTCCTCCCTTACAGAGTGGGAGAGAGGATTTGGGGGTCTGCCTTAAGAACCGTAAGTTATTGTTGTGCAAAGAATACAGAGAAAGATTGAGAACGCTTCATTCCTGGGCTTCAACCTACTAGAAGGAAAGTCCAGACCAGAATTGTCTAAATAGAGTTTTAAATTATTGAAGAGGAAAATTTGCAGAGCCCTTGTGAGTAATGATGCTGAATATAATAGTAGAATTCAGGGAAGCTCTGAAGAGATTTTAATCTAGGTGTTACAAGTGCAAGTACTCAGAATTTTATCTTTATATAGTATTTGATCCGTGTAAATCCTTGCCATTTTGAAGTTACTTATTTTTCTGTTAGAAGCAGAGGTAGCACTGGAAAAAAATATTATTACTGCTTTTTCCTGCTACTGGTATGTGATTCCAGAGAGTTTCATCAGGTTGTTGAGTGAGTTCATGATAAGATACAGCGTAATTAAAAATCCTGTGACTCCACCAGAACAAGAGGTTCACTCCAAAAGCACTTTTACGCTGTAAAGAGCATTTATTTCACAGTGCATTTTTTGTTCTGTCAGACATTTGGTCATATTTTACATTACATTTTGGAAGTCAAGCACCATGGTATAGCCTCTAAATTCTTTGTCTGAAAGTCTTTTTGTTCTTAACAGTCAGAGAATATAAAAAAAAAAAAATCAGCTGTGGTATTTTCAGTCATCTCACATTTCAAATGCCTTTTTATTCAGTGCTTTTATGGCCAGTTGCTTGACAACATATAGATATAGTTACTTCATGTGAAAAATGCCCCTGTGCAATTGGTGTTGGTATGTATTTTTCAGGGCATATGTCGATACACAGTAGTTCCCAGCCGAGGGTTTTTTTATAAAAGGCTTTTTTGCTGCAGCACATTTTTACGTGATGAAGTGATGTTTTCATTGAAACTCTTCCATGACATCCTTTCTAGGTTGCATCTATTTTAAGGTACAAGTTTTATTAATCTGAAGTATGCCAGGCCCTAGTAGTGCAGTATTTTAATGCTTAAAGCGTCTTCTACAGGATGTTATCGTGGTCTTGCAATAAAAATGAAAGCAAATAGAAAAAAAAAGGAAACTATTCAAGAAATGAAAAAGCCTCTTTTGCTAAAAAGACTATGTTGGTGAAAGGGGACATGCAAGTGTAAAGAGATAAAAAGGAAAAATGTCAATGGAAATTGAAAAAAAAATAATCTTTATAGTTATATTGCCTATGCTAAAATAAATAATATTCTTTCCAGATGAGATGTATTTGAAAAGTTGTTATATTCTCTGGGCGTTTAGGATCATCTTGTAGGGGAAAAAATTTATATCCTCACTGCATGCCATATGATAGTTGTGAGGAGGTAGGGAGCCTATAGAAGGTATATGATTACACAGTAAATGCTACTTTTTTTTTGGACTAATTTCTACAAAATCCCACTTAATTTCTGTAGAACTCCATCAATTTTATGCTTACTGTATTCCTTTTTCATGAGGAATTTGAGATTATTGTTTTAACCTTTTCCCCCCACTGAGTGGACAATAAGTGAGAGCGACTGTAGTGGCTTTTTTTTTTAAGTTTGCATTGTTGGCTTTGCCTGTAGCTTCTACTGTTTTCATAACAGGGATTAGTCATGAATGCATTAAAACAGAAATAAGTGCATCAGGCTACAGAAGTTTGAGCATGCTGCAGTTCTCAGTAATGAGTGTTTCTTGTTTTGGGCTATTACCAGTATACGGCAGAATTTCTGTTAAGGAACTAACTCTGCAAACTCCCAAATGTAAATATTACAGTAATTTGCTAGTCATTGGGTCTTGGATCATTTACTTGAAATTTAAGGATTTCTGTCATGGGTAAATGTCTTTGCTTAAAGGATTCAGGTAAATTCTCTCCATCTTAAACAGAGCAGGAAGGATTTAAGCATTTGCATGTGTTTATATATTTGCTTCCCACTGTCTTCAGGTTCATAGGCATCAGGTGCCTGGGGATTCTGTCTGTGTTTCCTCATACCAGAGAACAAGCATTTTGCATCTGATCTGGTCCATGTAGGTCATAGCTATGGGAGTGAATAAAAAAGGTACAGTACAAAATTGGTAGGCTCAGTGAAGCCATACGGCTTACAGACTGGTTCTGATGTGATTGCGTGTAGGAACACCAGTCATATTTATATTTTAGTGAATAATTTAAGGTCATTTACTATTTGTGCAGCAATAAAGATGATCTTGGAAAATGTTCTGTATTAAGGGAGCTGTACAGCCATTTTCACTGTTGATCCTAAGCAGGTTTGTTGGTTGGTTTTTTAATATATCAAATATGGTCTAGTGGGTCACCAAACAGTAGATTTATACAAAGAAAAAAATAGCTGATGGCAAACAGAGAGCTGATATGTTTTCAAGGAGGACTAGCCTGCTGCACTTGCAAGTGATGATAGATGTGTGTGAAATACAATCCTGATTAAAAATGCATGTGTGAAACCCCTTCGAATAAAGTACTGTGTCTGACAACATGTTCCGAGGTCCTTTATGTGAGAAGGGCAGGATATTGTAACAGCCCTTGTACCATTCACTTTCTCTTCATCACTTGCTGAACTCATTGTTCTTCCAAATTTTTCAGCAGATGTAATGCTAAAGAGTTATGAATGCAGAAGGCAGCATGAGGACATTGAAGGGATTTGCATTGGTAGTAGAGATTTTGAAAATACACCTCAACCAGACTGATGCTTAACTATGTCCAGCCCCTGTTTTCCTGGGTGATAAGCCATGCTAGGGGCTCGGATCAGGGGAGGGTTGTGGACAATTGGAAGTTTCTGTGACGTGATTAGCTATTAAAATCCTCAGGTGTTTTCTTTGCTAGCGGTCCATATCTACATCAGAAACATTTATCAAAGTTATAGCTGTGGAAAGTGATAATAAATATGCACTCTTAGGGCTGGATGAAGCTTCCGTGAGAGGGGACTTGAGTTGCCCATGGCAATCCCTACTCTGTATATCTAGGAAGCATGACATAAATGGCAAGCACCCAAGAAATGAGGTAGATTGCCCTCTTTACAGGGCCAGATCCTGCACCCCTTTATACATATGCATGTGCTCTTCTATGACATCTTTACTCATGATCCTCAGAGGCTGCTGCTTGGATTTTTGTTTGCAGGAGCTCTTGCAGGTAGCAATTAATTATGAGGGTGCTGAGAAGCTGTTTAGGTGCCCTTCCCTGACTGCTTTTGACTTCACTGACTGTATGATCTCCATCCCAGTTTTTCCCTTTAAGGCTCGTGACTGCAAATGAGGATTCATGATTGCTTTGGTAAGATGCTCTTTCTAAGCAAAGACTGCAGCATAGTCATTGGAGGTGTGGGTAGTACTTAAGTGCTGTGTTTTAGTGGAGCTGTGCTCCACAGGCACCTTGTAAGGTCAAAAACTGGAGCTGTGCCATGGCAAGGGGAAGCCTGGAGAAGAGCTATGATTTTGACAGACAATTCTTCTCTCTCTTTCTACCTTGCCTGCCATTATGAAAGGCCAGGGAGTAGCACCCTGTGTGCTGCCCTGCGCCTGTTTGCCTGGGCAGCCGGTGATGTTGAGAATCAGTACTCCATCCCTTCCACGTGTCTTGGAGGCAGCTTCCCATCTGACTCCCTGTGTGAGAGGGTTTATCGCTGTGCTCGGTCCAAACACCTGCAGCAGTCACTGAGGTGGAAAGAAGTCATCTGTGGGAATGTGGAAAAAAGAAAAGGGGTGTCAGCCCCTCTTGCAGTGGGTGAGTTATTAAAGAGGCATTTGGGGCCATTTTGAAAGGTATCCAGATGCCTACAGGTGCTCATAGGCACCCAAAGGGATTTTCCAAAGCCCACACTTTTAAAGGTATTTAGGCATTAATCCAACATTGGAGCATCTAATTCTCAATTTGAAAAGTGCCTAAGGGCCAGATTCTTAAAGATCTTTAGGTACTGAGCTCCCTCTGAAATCAAACAAAAGTTACATCAAATGATCTTATTTCCCAGGACATCATCTTGAAGAATTGCCTCCTGGAATATTAATTCATGAAAGACACAATTGATCTGAATGGGGAAGATACCTGCAAGTTACTGTACAACTCAGTGTTGTGCTTTAACCCCAGCCAGCCAGCAAGCACCGTGCAGTCACTTGCTCAATCCTTGCCCCTGATGTTGGTGGGATGGGGAGGAGAATCAAAACCAAGTTAAACTTGTGGGTTTTAGATAAGAACAGTTTAATAATTGAAACAATGTAATAATAATAGTAATCATAATTGTAATGAAAAGGAAGATAACAAGAGAGTGAAAAAGAAAAATACAATCGATGAACATTGCAACTGCTCACTACCCACTGACGAGTACTCAGCTGGTCCCCAAGCAGTGATCTGCCCCTCCCAGCTGACTCCCCCCAGTTTATATACTGGGCATGACATCATAGGGTATGGAATATTCCTTTGGGCAGTTTGGGTCAGCTGTCCTAGCTCTGTCCCCTCCCAGCCTCTTTGCTTCTCCAGCTTTCCTGCTGGCAGGGCATGAGAAGCTGAAAAATCCTTGATTTAGGATAAGCTCTACTTAGCAACAACTAAAACATCAGTGTGATATCAACATTATTCTCCTCCCAAATCTAAACCACAGCACTGTACCAGCTACTAGGAAGAAAATTAACTCTATCCCAGCTGAAATCAGGACACACAGCTTTACTCAGAAACCTTGTCTTAGGTTCTTTCTCAGATAAGGATCTGCTAGCTCTGTAATGTAATTACCCCATACCAGTAATCTGGCATGATGACAACCATCTATTAACTCTGCAACGCAACTCAAAATAACTCAACATTCATTACATGCTTTTACTATATAATTCTGGTGAATTATAGAGGTTATGAGTGAGCAATGGCTAAGAGCCAGGATGAATATAATGCGTATTTCAGGCAGGTATTTCAAAACCTTCCAGGCCCAGAGCATTATTTCCTCTGTCATGACAATGTTTGAGGTTACAAACTTGATGCTGGCTTTTTATGTGTACATAGGTGTATGGTCAAGGCTTGGGAGCTCCTCTACGCCTTTTCCCTTTGCATGCAACTTAAATTTGAACACAGGCCTGGGAAAAGAATGCACAGGTTAACCACACAATTTCAAGCTTTCTTTTTTCTTTTTCTCTGTCCTTTGAAATTTAATTATATGCAAGTATTTCCATTTTAGGCAAATGTTTAGGTAAATCTTCCTGTGCATGTTAACGTGTTTATATTGGTCTAATATTTAGCCCTTTACACGGGCCACTGAGATCTGGTCAAACTCTCACTGCACAAAAAGACCCCAGTAGACCACCTGGCCTGAGGGGAAAGGGAGGTGTGCAGTGAACTCAAGGAGTGCTTTCCATGCTGTGCCTCCTGCTTTGCCCACCCGTGGAAGGAGAAAGTGAGTTAGCAAGTTAAGAAACTGAGGCACAGAAGCGAATTAAACCTCTTACCTCAGCATCAGTGGTGGAGGTGGGAGTGCAGTTTGGCTGTGTGTGGGGAGCAGGATGCCACTCTGCTGCACCTAGTCCTCTTCTGCTTCAGATGCTGCTGGTCCCCACTTTGCCTTTGGTGTAGGCAGGTATGAATGTCCCACACGCGATGGGGCAGAGAAAAGTCAGGCAAGCAGCATCTGGTGCATTCCCAAATATAACCCTGATATGGCAGCTCTTTTTTTTTTTTTCTCTCCACTGGAGGCATTACTTGCAGGATGAGTCCCTGAAAAGGGCTAAGGAAATTCAGTGCAAATGTTATTACTTTCTTGATCTGCATGAAGAACCAGTAGCTGTAAATATCAGAGAGGAAGGGTATATCTTGCTTTCTTTTTCTTGCTGTCTCCTGTCACTGCTGGAGGGAGCTAGTTTGCCATAACTTATACACAATTACCAATAGTCTTTTTTAATTTGACATTTTAAGAGCTGTGTTGGGTAGAGGATAATTAATAGCACTTACTTGCTTTGAAGCTGAGCTTTAAATTATATATAGCATAATTATGTCTAAAGCCTCTAACTTACTACTTACCCTAGTAGGCATTTCATCTGTGTTTTACTGTAACACAGCTCCTTCTGTATAGCAGCACTAATCCTTTACCTGGGCTAGTGAAGCTCAGAAACATTGATTACATATTGTGATTTTCCTGCAATAACCTTAATTAATTCCTGGTGTCTCTCCCTTGTTTCAATTATTTTGAGTTTCAGCTCAATATTAAGAGAAATAAAATGGTGGATGAAATTTCATAACAAAATTTGTTGCAGGTAAAAACCAATGAATAAAAATTACTGTCTTCAAGACCCAAAACCACCAATGTTCTAAAACCTTTAAGACCCTGAATATTTTTTCTAATCCCAGGGTGCCTTTTAACAACTGAAACTATTTTTTATTTTTTATAAAATTGTCAATGGCTTTTCTTCAGATTTATTGGGTCTTCTGTTTAGCTTCAATAGTTGTCTTCTGTGTTCCAGCAGCATACTTCTGTATGTGGGTGCATTTTTATTTCTTTTTTTTTTTTACTTTTTACCCAGATAACAGAGAAAATAAAGATGTTAAATTGAAGACTTTACTTGCATAACCGAGATGGAAAATTGTACAATTAAGGTTTCATTTATTCATTGCACACATGCTCACACAGCCTGCTTTCTAATAAATATGCAGACATTAGTGACAATGAAATCTTGCTTATCCTTAGTATTCTCCAAATTTTACTTAGCAATTAATTGTCTTACCAGGTTACATCTATATTAGTATATGTTTCTCCTCAAATTCTAAAGAGAGTAGAGTCTCTAATTTATTTCCCATCCTGCAGTTGATATAAGCAGGGTTTTAATGCTGGTGATCTCTTCCTTAGTTACAAATACACACTCTGAGTGCTCTGAGATTTATGTAAGAACCTGGAATTCAGACATGGGGTTTTGCACTGCTTCTTCAGTTAAGATTAATTAGCAATTATTATTAATAAAATTCGCAGTGTGAATAAAGTGTTGTCTTTCTAGTCTCTCTTGCAGTCTCTTTTATTTGGACTTCAATATTGACATGGTTGTGAATAGGGATGGATGCTGTTGCTACCACAGTCACAAAAATTTGTATTATGGAAAGACAGATGGTTGCTTGTAAATATGAAGCAAGGGGTAAATTGCAGTCTTGATTTAATTTTGGTTTAGGTATTTTAGCAATAGGGAGGGAAATCAGCGACTGCAGAAAACACAAATGTACTTTTAATTATTTTAAATTTCTAATGAGCTTCAGTTTCTCAACTGAATTTAAAATGAGTAAGCCTTTCACTGTGCTCTAGATAATGAAGCTTGAAAACAGTATTTACTAGAAAGATGCTGTGGTATTTTACACACTGTTTTAGTGCGTAATTAAAATAAACTCCCCTAATAATAGAAAATATCAGGAGATGCTGGAACTGCTGCCATAAAGTTTTGTTTTATTTCTGACAGTCAGTGGGAAGGTAGAGAGAAAAGTAAGTAATATATGAATAATATAGGATTAAAGGTCATATCAACCGTACGATTTATCTTGAGAATGCAAATCTGCTGGAAGTGAGTTCATGGACATGGAAAATACATGTTAGCCTTGGCTTTCTCCCTCTCTCTTCACATTTAATTTGTTTAATTTGCCTCTTTTGAAAATATATGGACCTGGGACACTTGTCCAGATGAGCTGTGGGATCCACCCCTGTGTTTTGAGGGTAAAAAAAAATGATTTCATGCTGGCCAGTCGTAGGCAGCAGGCTTTCTCTTGTATAATGCTATGAGCTGGCTTTGGCGGACAGCAGCTCCCAGGAAAAGGCTGTATAGATACATAGATGTATGTTCGTGCCTGAAGTTGGGTAGGCTGCCAAGGGCTCAGGGCTGGAAAAGAGACCTCTTTGTGTCCATGTCATTCCTGAGAGTTTTTGCTTCTGCAGGAAAGAGGCTTGACCAGTTCTGGGCACATTGTAAATAAGGATTAGAGAAATTACCCTTTGATTTTGATTGACCTTTCCAACGTGCACCACACATAAGAAGGTTGTATGTGTTAAATGGCTTGTAATACTCATTGTTTATATAATAAATAAATTTTCCAAGTAAATGTGTTTCTTCTTAACCCTAACCAATGGCTACAGGGAATGGTAACATGCCTACTGGCCTATAGTCCTTAGTTAAACCATCAGTTTGTTAACTGCTGTTTGCAATCTAAACCCTCCCTCTGGAATGGACTTCTTTAAAGCAAAATGAAATAAAATAAAGGTAAGTAAAAGTAAATAGATTTTCCTATTGAAAGTTATTACTTCAGGAATGAAGAAGATGGATATTGATCCGCACCATCCTTTGCCATTACAGTCAGGTTCACATAGATAGCTCAGACACTTTATTCTAAGCAAACAGCCATTTTCTCTTCTGACTTGGATTCCAGTGAGAATTGAAAAAAGTAAAAGGTTTGTAAAAACATTTTTCTGTCCTTCTTACAGGGACAATTTATGTTGAAGTAACAGTTTCTGAGATACTTGCACCTGTTATTGATTTATTTCTTCTTTGCCATGAACAATCTCCTGTTTTATAATACAGTTACCCTTGTATGCTGCCCTAAGGTAGTTATTCAGAAATAGTTTTACTACTACAGGGTCCCAGAGGACTTCAAAAGATATAAAGCATTTTGCATAAAGGAATGAAGGGTTGTCCATACATTGTTTTTTGCATCTTATATGGCCTATATCAATGAGAGCAATATTTGCTTCCAACAGTAATAAAGAGTAGGGAAAGACTTGCAATTGCCCTAACCCTGTAAATGATACTGGGAATCCATAAGGTCCCTCGCTAGAGAAAGCTTGCAGAAATGACCTTGGGAGTCTGTGGAGTGGAAAACAATTTAAAAGAACAAAACAAGAAAACAAAACAAAAAAACCAAACCAACAAACAATAAAAAACCAACCCCCAAAAAAACCAAAATTATCAAAAAGGGAATAAAAAAATATATTTCTCAGTGCTGCTGTCGAAGATGCACGTGGTCCTTTTAGAAAAACATACATTGTCTCAGTAATGTAAATTAAGCAGTAACAAATGTAGTGGGGAAATATAAGCATCTTTCTTTCCCTCGTTCATGTTCACGTAGGCATGCACACACATGCACAGTTGCTTGCTTGTTTTAGTATACTATTTCCACTATTCCTCTACAGTTTGCTATTTTATAGTTAGAGATTAGTACGTGACCTCTGCCTTCCTAAATTCAAATGATTATTACAGAGAAATTCTTCTCTTTTTCCTTTTTTATCCCATCTTCTGACATTTTAGTGAATAATACTCGACAGCTACGAACATCTGCAAAAGTTAGTGTTATCAGAACTTGGGCTCAACAAAGCTACTCTCACTGATGCTTAGGAGAGATTGCATTGCAACAACGATGGGGAGTGAATTTACGTTCTCTTTTAATTCTTGTTGGATTTACAGTAGGAACGTTTTATTAGCATACGTTTTCATCGGTGAAGACATCTCTCATATTTAAAAAGAAGAGGGGTAACTCTCACTTTGCCTGAACATAAGTTTGCAGTCTAGCCAGGCTCTTTGATAAAGCAGTTTTCTTTTATGTAATATTTTTACACACATCATGGAATGACTAGACTCATCTTCCCCCCCTTCCCCCACCCCATCTCCTTTTTCCTCACTCTTGTTTGGGCAAAAAGCTAGTGGTGGACTTAAAGCCACAAAACAGTTTTAAATAGTACAGACTCGTGAGTTATTTGTGATAAAATAATTCCACTTTCTTCTTCTGATTGCTCATTCAGTATGCACCCGAGGAAAGTGTTACATTAGAGTCTCCTTGAAGACAGCAATGGAGACAGTTAATGTAGTTAGTCATTTATGTGCATATTACAGTATAAATCACAAAGATTAAGGGCAGTCATTTTTGGGAGCACCGCAATTTTGCAACCAAAAGCACTTAAATAATTACCTTTTTAAGCAACTTTTATTGACTATGCAGGAGGATAAAAAATAATCTTACTTGTTTTAAATGGCATAAAGCAACCAAATGCCATTAACAGAGTGTTACATTTCTTATTTCACTCAGATTGCTGAAGCTTACCAGCAAGAGATAAAAAATGTATAAATTCAGGAGCGCTGGCTAGCAATATCCCAAGCCATTGTCAGTGGACTCCTACTTTCCCCTGCCAAAATATGTGGAAGCATGCATGGATTGTGCTAGATTAGTACGAAGGGCTTGTTTCCGTGGCATTAGCCAGGTATCTTAGCAACAGGATCATACCAGATTCTCGCAGTGCTCTGTGGTGGTGCATGTAATATCCTGGACATAATCTGTCTTTTAATTTTCTTTGGATTGTAGTGATATTACAGATACATGTGTTCAGTTATAGATCTTTATTTAATAAGAAGAATGCTTTAGCTGAAGATTTGTACTATGTCAGAAGTGGGCAACTCACAATAATGTTACTGGAGGTTTAGCCCAGGTACAGCCTTGTCTTGCATTTCAGATTGACAGGAAAACTTACTCCCTTCATTAAGACGTGCCTCGCAGTTCATATCTTTATGCTGGGGAGACAGGGATGCTGCCAGAATTCATAATAATGAGAACGTTATTTAATGTCAGATAGAATGCAAATTGCTTGTACAATTGAAATGTCATCTAAAACATGCCACCGTATGCAACACCACTTTATTATAAGTCACTGAGAGCAATATCTTAAATTTGGAATTGCACTAATCCTTCATCTGCTTTTGTTTACCTTTCATCTATAATAGAGATGTCGAATTTCCTCCAAACTGCATTTGCATGTTTTAACTGCTTGCACGCACAGCTGAAAATGTGTGGGAGAAGCATGAACAAGAACTTCCTTTTGATTTTCTTCGTCTTTTGCTTGTTTGTTCAAAGCAAATTAATAGGAAAAGATAGCTTTTGAATGCAAGACAAAATGCCATGTCAACCCTTTCTAGAAAATAAGCTGAAGCTCACGCGAGAACATTTTGTGATTTAAAGTATGAACCGTAATACAAATTTGATTGTATTGATTAGATTGTAATTGATTTTCTTAGTAATTTAGTCCCGTACGGTAGCTTGTTTCATATAATTGAAACGATAACAATAACTTCACAGGATTAAGTTGGTTCACAGTAAGATGACATTGAATGTATTTAAGATTTTTGGCGTACTTTTCTTGTGAAAAGCTCCGCAGAGCAATTACTTTCCAAATGCAATGTATGCCAGGGTGGAAAATACAGTTAGTGCATCAGGCAAGGCTCAACAACTTTATAAATAGCGATTCAAGTGGGAACCCTTTTCTGAAACAGGTCGTGTTTGAAATACTGGAATCAAAACCATGGTGGCATCTTTCCTTTCCTTCTCTTCCCTTCCTGGCAGCCCTTGCTCCTGCACTTCCATGTGAGTGCTTGTTGAGCAGCAGGAGAGGCAAGAAGTGGGAAAATGGAGCCCTGCTTCCCTTTCTAAAGCTCAGGTGCCACCAGAGCTGCTGCCTGGGCTCATTGCTTGTGAGTGTGACAACTGCTTTTCTTTTTTTCTGTGATAGTCCTTGGAGCCAGGGAGTCCCTTATCAAATGCTCCAGGATTCTGATGGGGTTCTCTGGAGGTGCTGAGTATCCCTGGAGCTGGCAGGTGCTGGGCGATGCCTTTGCGCTGGAACCAGCTGCAGCCTCTCTTTCTGCTTGCACCATGGTCAAGGGAGAAAGAAGGTGCCAGTAGCAGGCAGGCAGATTTAGGAGCTATGGATTTGCCAGGTCTGCTAAAAATTTCAGCTTTCAACTCAGTTTGTCTAAGACTAAGGAAATGTTGGAAAAGTTGTTTCAAAAATGCTTTCCCTTGAAGAATAATAAGAGTTCTTTAAAGCTGAAAATCACTTCCTTTAGGAAGTACTGCTTGCCAGAATTGTGCAATATTACTTAAATATTCACTATTATTTATTGAGACTTATTTTACTGGACAAAAAGGATAACATGAATAAGGCAGGGAATAATGTTTTCACCGGCTGGAGGTTCATCTTCGAAGTCTGAATTTATTGTAGTAAGATCTATTCTGTTGTGTATATATGTTCTACTTCAGAGCCAGATCTCATTGTGAGAATGTGTGCCTCTCAATTCATAAGGAATTTAATTTTATCAAGCTAATTTATATTAGAAATTGTCTGGATTTTTCATTCAATAAGTGGTACAATGCCATGCTCATCTCTGGGGCATCAGCCTTTCCTTCTGCCTCTTTTATCTTCCTTTTCCTCAAGTCAGAGACTGGCTGAAATAACTACTAATTGACAACAGCCAGCCTTTAGGTGTAGACAGGGAAGAACTCGTTTGCATTTGCTGTGTAATTTATTTGTCTGGCACATTTCCTATTACGGGACTTGGGGTCCTTGTCTTCTGATTATGGGAAAAATGTGGCCACTTTGAGTGGAAAACACGGTGTCCAAAGAAGCTATGCCTCAGATACAAAGAGCCCTTTGATATTTCAACTGTGTGGTAGCATTTGTTATAGAGAGCAAACAAATTGTCTGCAGTTTTGCTTCAAGTGGAATAGAGAATATTCAAGTATTGCTGGGTACTTAGTAAGGTTTGCCTGACATCTTAAATGCTTGTGGGACCACTTCTCCTGGTTGGAAGTGCTCAGTTATGTATCCTACTGTCAAGAGATTTACAAATTGTGGTTACTTGCCTTTCTCTTTGTGCTTCAAGGTTCTTGGAAGTTAAATCCCGTGCTTAAAATGTTGGTAGAGCAAAGCTTTATCATCATCTAAAAGGAGCAATGGCAAGAAGCCTTGAAAATGACCTAATGGCCCAAAGTAGCATTTACAGAGCATTTCAGAAAGGACATGTGTGATGCAAAGCTGGATGCCATTATCTGAGGTATTCTTTCTGCTTTAAGGGAGATACAGGAGGCTACACCCTGGAGGCTTTGGTTGTTTAGTGTTGTTTTTTTCTATATGTATAAGACTTTTAATTTTCAAACAAAGCTGATGCTCCTCTTAAGAAAGCAGTGCTGCCTTTTTTATTTAACTAGTTCCTGGATTTCTTACTGTGCTGACCACAGCTGGGCTTGTGAACCAAAGAAACCAGCTAGGTGAAAAAATTGTATTCATTCACAGAGCTTCAAGTTTGTTTGTTTGTTTTCAGCTGTCTTAAGGCTTTTTCTGTTGTATTTTTTTCTCACTGCAGTTGCACATCATTCCTAAGCTATTCCAAAAGTATGAAAGACTCTGTCTTTGCTTCCCTGTCTGTTACAGAGTCATCACTACTGCAGTGCCCTTTCACACGAGCCTGGTTACAAACCCAAATTGTCTCTTTATTTAAATCCTAATTGTATTTGTGGCCTAGAGCTGTCAGCCACTCTTGCACGCTAGACACTGAGCAAACATATAAGCTAATGATGGCCTCTGCTCTGAAGAGCTTAAAATCTTTAAAAGACAAGACCTCCCAGATAGATAAGACAAATAAATGGACCAGGTAACAAAACTCAAATGCACATGTGCCTTCTCTGCTTTTCATCTTCAATTTTGTGGTGGTGTTTTTTTCACTGGTTTTGGTTTTTTTTATTCACTGTAAATAGGAAGGATGCTCAGGGCTGCCTGTCCTTGAATAAATTCATACCTAGAGATCTGATAATGAATCAGTATCTTTTTTGGTTTCCCCAGTGACTCTTGATAGGGGACTGACTTAACAATGAACTTAATGGATTTTTGGGTTTATGTTCCTGGTTTTTAGGAAAACTGTGTTATTTTACTGACTTTCATAACTTGATATCTTCATTTGTTTGGAAAGACAAATATTTTTTGTCTGTCTTGATTGTTCTCTGTTAATCTCTATCATAAGCCTGAAATTGTTTCCTTGTGTTTTTAAGGGAACTTAATTTCTTTACCAAATATGAATTTCTTCCTTCAAAGTTAGATTTACAGATGTTGTTCCATATTATTCTAGGCTAAGTTGCTCTTATATATGATAAGTATCAGGAAGAGTTATCAGAGGAATGTTTGACAAATGAAAATGATTATATGTGCCTGCAGCACAGATGCTAATATCCTTTTCAGCTGATACCTAGAGGGAACTCAACACCCTGGTCTGAGACACTTGAAGAGTGAAACGTGATAAGTTTAACAAAGCTGAGAGATGCTATAAAATAATTTGGAATTTGAAGAGAAAAATGCCATAGCTTTGAAAACGTATGAGCAAATTAACTTCTGAGCAATGTCATTTTGAAGCCTTCTATTGCCTGTTTATTCAGGGCTTTTTTTTTTTTTTTTTTCAGAATTTTGTTTACCACATCCTAAAGGCTTGGGATTTCTGGATAATGTCAGAAAACATATAAGTAACCTTTGGAAAGCAGTGAGGTGGAGGGAAAAAAAAAGCTCTTAATTGAATTCAGAGTTAATTTCAGAATGATATGCATACCCTTATTAATCAGGTTGCAGGGAAGACACAAGTAACTTTTAATTTGCCATTTTAGAATGTTTTAATTATTTCTTTGTTTATCATCACCTTCAGGCTTAGAGAACCTATTGGTTTTATAATGTCACAGATATGGTGGATCTCTTGGCTTGCAATCAGGCAACTGATCTCTGCAATTGTGTTCTAAAAGTTCATCAGTCTGAAAGTATTCACTGTGTTCCTGCTGAGAGAAAATAACAGATACTCATATATAGAGTATAAAGAATTGTTTATGTAAAGGTAATTAATTTCTTCAGTATAATCCTTTCCTGGCACATATAGGTGATCTTTTTTGGGTTGTTTTTTTTTCTTTTGGTCTTTTTTTCTGTGGCGTGGGGGTTTTTTGTTGTTTTTGTTTGTTTGTTTGTTTTTTTGGTGGGTTTTTTTTTTTTTTTGGTTTTTTTTTTGTGTTTTTGTTTGGGTTGGTTTGGGTTTGGTTTTTTTTTTTTTTTATTTCAATTATCCAGTGGTTTGTTAACCCTGGCAGGCGGTATATTCCTCCTTTAAGGGAAAGAGGCAAATTCCTTGCAGGGGATTTAGCTCTTGCATCTTGACAACACTTTGGGTGGGGTGTAAGAAGGAAGGAAGAACTTAAATGGTAATAAACTGGCTTTTAGGTGGAAGGTAAGTCAAATGTTCAGACTTGAGTCCCTTAGCTTCTTCAGGAGTGCAGAGGACTTGGCTAATGAGAACAGAGGGGACTAGGAAGCTTGTGATCTCTCACTCTCCACCAAATCATTGCCCAATTAAGAGGGAGAGAATTTAGATACTTTGGAATTCTACTTTTAGGCCCCTATTTTTTCCAGCTCTGCATTTGAAAATTTGTCTGAAAACTGTAGGAGTAGGTGTAAATCTTCATAATATTCATTCATTGTGATTATTGCTTTATAGTTTGTTAGCTGTGGCCAGGATTCCTAGCTGATTTCCATCCCCCGTTACTGGATACACTGGACTAGTGTCAAAGATGATTTTTTTTTTCTTTTTTCTTGCAAGTCATTAAAGAATACGAGTGGCAATTTGACTTTGGGGACCTTTTGAAAATACTGGCTGATTGAAATGATCAAAACACAGGTATCACCAAATACATAAATATGAGTCTTTCTTGATCACAAGATGTGCTGTCACAAAATGTATGGCAAGATTCAGCCCACGACAACAGCTCTACCCATTCATGGGATATTAACTGAAGTGATTCTCTTGAGCTATGGAGCCATGGAATAGAGTAGACAACTCATTTTGCCATATGTCTGATATTAAACTGGTTCCATCAAACTAGGCTTAGCATGCCCATGCATGGAGCTTACCCTGTTCATCTGAACTACGTGCAAATAAAAAGCACAACATTTGTTTGTTCAGCACTCTGTTAATGCGGGTTGTTAAATAGTGGCTCTTTTGAAACCGCTTTCTTATTTTGAAAAAGATGCTTTTATGTGTTGAGGCTGATAACAAAAGGACTGAAGTAATCTGTGTGACACATTGGAGTCAGTGAATATCATTAGAAAGTCACACTACTACTACTGTCTGTTGGACTTTGTAAATCAATGCTCATTTTTCCCAAATACTGCTCAACAAATACCAACCCCAGAAGAGATGACCCTTTTAATTCCTTAGTATAGGCTACAGTTTGGTTTGATTTATGGAAGACCAGTAGTCTATTTATAAAAGATGTATCTGCAAGATGCACTTTATGAGAAACTTGGCTTTTGGGACACATTAATTCTAAGTGCAGATGCAACTTTCATGTTTTATAATATAACCCTGACAGCTGTAATTTCAGATTAAAGATTTTTCATTCACATTCCCATCTTGATTGCTCTGCATGGTCCTTATATTACCTTATTGTCAATAGCAAGTGTTCATCCTATTGGGAGTCATTTAATAACCAGCTGCCATTTAAAGTGTAGACAGAACATTTGTCTCAGCCAGCTCATCTCAAATGTAGTTTCTCTGCATGGGGAGCTGGGACTTCTTCAAGAAAAACAACAGCTGGACCTCACTATTGTTCCCTGCCTCTTCTTTTGTGGTGGCAAGTTAAAACAAATATGGATACTCTTTGTGAATTTTCTAAACTAATTTGTGGTGCTAGGTTGTTTATTTATTTATTTTTCAGAAACAAAGTATCCTCTTTATGACAAATGCTTGTGTCCTTTCCTACGCCATACAGATCTGCAGTGGTCAGTTGGTGTTATCTGAAGTTGTTTGCTGACAGTTAAACAAGAGTAAAGTCATAAGGTTTGTGCCACTCCACAGCACCTCTGCCTTCCTACGTGTCCTTATCTCCACTCTATCGAGGAACTCTGCTCTCAAAGTGTTTTAAAGCCAATTTTAAAACAGTAGTTTAATGGTATCAGTTTATTTTTGGATTTGATTTTCCAACAAAAGTCATTGGGAAATAAGGGTAACTGGTCTATATGAAAATGAATTCACGACTGGTAACGATTTTTTTAGAAGCTACCTTTTAAATTTCCTTAACTTGACAGCTGGGGATTATCCTTCGTGGCAATGATCTGTAACAAAAAAGGGGGGGGAGGGAAAGTTTCAGAAAAAAATTGACTCTTTCATGGCTAATTAAACTGGAATACAAATCAATCAGCAGAAATAGCTGATGAATTTATTATGTCTGTGCAAGCTTACTGTATCCTAATGTGTTTGATGTTCACTAAAATTACTATTCCCATCATCTTATAGGGTAATCGTTTACCTTAAGCTTTACCTTTATCTATAATATTGATCTGAGACTCTCAGGCAAGTAATGGAAGTTTGGGTTTATATAAGTGTGCAGGGTATAAACACTAGAGCCATGACAACTTGGAAAACCTGGCCTGGTGATTAAACCCTTTATTTTTCTTTTCAGATCAAGTTCTCTAAGTCCCCCAGGCTTGTAAGCTTACGAGTTAGCTTAATTAAGTTAATGGAAGGGTGATGAAGAGGTGTAACCACTGAGAAGCTCTTTCAATCTAGTTTCTATAAACATTTTACCATGTAACATTTGTCCATTTGTCATTTTATCACTGTATCTTAAAACTCTTTCTGCTGATGTCCTCAAACTCACAGGGTTTCAAATGCATTATAAATGTTACTTAGAAAAGTGACCAGCAGCCAGGGGTTACAGAGAGAAATATATAGCACAATGTTGGAAATTAGTTTTGAAATTTGAATGCTTTTGCTCTGTTATTTTCTGACATCTGAATACTGTGGTCACATAGTTGCTGACATGTAATTTGTTGTTTGTTTAACTGTAATAACAGACTTACCACCCCATCCTCTTCTGGCAATTAAGCATTCTTTTGAGGTGCTGAGAGGGGCTCATCTGAAGTGTTACAAACATGCCTGACAGTTGATTCAGAGCTTTGAGGGATTTTGGAAGAAATTGATGCATGTCCTACATAGAAACTTCATTGAGACATGGTAGGAAAAAATTTTGTCAACTATTAGTAAGATAAGAATGACATGTGATGAGCACCTTGCACAGATTATTTGCTGTTTGGGATTTTTTTTGTTTATTCTGAAAAATGACTAACAAAATGTCCAGCTTCCTTTCCACTGCCCTGCTTTGCCTCACCTTTCCCCATGTACATAGCTGCTCTGGAGATCTCTTTAGTAGTTATCCTCCCCACTACTGTTTTACAGCCCACCTCAGCCCCACAAGATAAACTCAATTCTCCCCATGAGCTCAAGCTCAAGTTAATTTCTGCCAGGCTACTAAGACTTTCCTTTCAATTCAATCCTTGCTTCCAAGGAAAAGAGCAACATTCAGAACAATGTCCAGGTCACGTGTTGCTTGAGCAAAGAATGAAATCAGCTACTTGCAGTGCACGTCTTCCGACTACAGATATGTATGAATAATAAATTATATTGTCTTTGTTAACAAAGGGTCAGAAGCGAATCCAGTCTCCAAACAGAGCAGAGTCACTAGGCTGTATGCAAAGCGTGTGTGGAGAAGGAAGTAATCTTTCCCCCTTGGTGTCTTGGAGAGGAGCAGCCACCCTGATGTGCCAGTAAGCTGGTAACAAGACACAGGGTGGATTTCAAACTTTCTTGGGTCTTCTCTCTAAACCTCTCCCAAGATCTCTCTCTTTTCTTTAAGCTGTAGCATTTTCTCAAATCTCTCCCACTCTCTGCCAGATCTGGAAGCTAAACTTGGGAGATTCCGATGCACTTAGTACATGTTACAGCAAAGTGTGGAAGGGCTGGAGAACAATACCAAGCATCTGACTAAAGCTGGGTAATGGTTAGTTAATGAAGGTTAGCACCCTCCCCTGATGAAACGCTCCCTCTCCTGTAAAACACTACATAGTGTTCATCCCACATTACTTTTGAGAATGTAGGAATTTTGATTGAAGGCTCTTTAATAACACCGCGAAAAAACATCCTAAATTGCTGTTCATTTCTGACAATTGCATTTTTGTCAGAGTAGAAAACAATACCCAGGGCTTCCCTGCATGCAAACCCTGAACTTCTAAGTGGGCCTGAAACAGAAGGTGGAAAAGCCTCCTCAGTATTTCCTGTGCAGCCCTCCCCTGGCTGTGCTCTAGTATTTACTGTAAACAAACTATACCGTCCTCTGGAGGCTAATGGGGCTGTTGATTGGTGTTTGCTCATCACAGCAGGGTCTGGTGTGTGATATCTGGGACTCCCGTGTATTGATGAGTGTGGGCTGCTGGTGGGAGGTATAGCCCCCGGAGGACAAGGAGGGGGGCGCGGGGGCTTGTTAGCTCTTTGTGGCTGGGTGGAATGAGAGACCTTGTTTATTTAGCATTCTTAGCAAGTCCTCCAGGACCCTCGCAAAGTCTACTAAAGTAGAACTCCCCCTATTCCCGTGGATCTTTGTAGAGTATCTAGCTGTTGAAAGACCAGACAAGATAGTTGCATACTTACTTAAAATAACCTTCATGCATCTGATCAAACATCTTCTCTCATCTGAAACAGCTTAGGAGCTCCATAGAGGCTTATTAAGCAGGTAGCAATTTAGAGCATGTCCTTGTCAAACAGTTGTGTGTTATAGTTTGTTTATGTTCTCTCAAGCAATAATGCAAAGACAAAAAGATTTGCCTGACATTAGGGACTTGAATCGGGTTTAGGTTCTGAAGAACACTATTTTTTTTTTTTCAAAGATGCTATTAAATTCTTAATTAAATTACTATCACACACTGAGAAGCAATCAGAAAATTAGGAGCCTATTTCAGATATATGTGTCTAAATACAAACAGCAAAGCAGAAGATTTTGGGTAATAAAAAAGGACAGAGAAAGGTGAGGAATAGTATGCTTCCTCTCAATTTGCTTTAGAACTCTTTCTGACTTTTTCACCGTTGTGCTATTGATGGAAAGACGTAGTGGGGGGATTGGGGTTTTTTGTTTGGGTTTTTTTGGTTGGTTTTTTTTTTTCCTTCTTTAATGGCTTTTTTAGAAAGTGTTATCTGGATCAACAGGGAATTCAGTTGAAAACATCTAAGGTAGGTAGAGGTATATTAGATTTACTGATAAATTTATTTTTAGAAAATATTATCAATTATGGAGGCTTTCTTGTTACTTGATTTCTCTGATCACAGCAAAATCTTCAGTAGCAGATGAATACTTATGGTTATTCTCCCTTCAAATTCTTTTCTGCTTTTATTTTTAATTATAAAAAAAAAGGGTTGGTCTTCCCTATGTAATTTGTCACTAATTTTCATGCTATGTGGCTGTGCATAGGCTGGAAGAGATGTGAATTTTTAATTTTCCTTAATTTGAACCACCGTTGAGAAGCTGCACCAATGTAAAACTTGCTGCTTAAATTTAGGCTGAGCTAAAGGCTTCTCTGCCAACTTCCCATTTATCCTTAAATGAGACAGTTCATTGCAAAGTGGAAGCATCTGAAAGTCAACAGCCAGAACTGGATCGAACTGATACTGTCAAGAAGAAGCAGCCCTCATACATATCTTTCTTCTGTTGTGATGTTATGTTACTGCAAGTTGTTCTGCCTCATTCAGTTGTATTCATGAAACTATGTAGTCTAAATGTCTTCTAAAATATAACGTGTCTTAAACCATGAATAGATATTTAGGAAGCAACATCAAGTTAAGAGTCTGCAGAAGACAGTCTGTAGTCTGAATCCCTTCATGTCAAAAGATTTGAAAGGGCACAAACTCATTTCTCACTTATGATCACTTCTGAGCTGGTAAACATGTTTGAGGGCACTGAAGCCCATTAGGAGGAGTCACTGAAGCACTGTGTGTTGCTGTGAAGATCATCATAAGGCACTTCTAAAAATAAGATATAGGCTGCTTTGTTACCTGGATACTTCAAAAATAAGAAAAAATACTTAAAGACATTAATGTTAGTGTTAAGACAGCACATAAAATCTTGTAAACCACAATGAAACATGGCCAAAGTGAGGATGCAGTGCTCTGTATGTCTTTTCTTGGCAATGCTCTCTCTCTAACTGCCATTCAGGATGAAGTTGCACATTATTCTTTGAGCTTCACTAAGCCTAAATCTGTTGCAGTGTCTCCAAAAGGGAGAGCTCGTATCCCTCCTTCCCTCATCTCCCCTCTGATAGTCATGCAGCGCTGCCCCTCTCGGGGAACTTGAGCTGATGCGACTCCCTAAGATGGCAGAAAAGTAATCCCACCAAAAATGTCTGTGTGTTTTTGCAGTGGGTAGTGAGCTGAGCTGGCTCAGCAGAGACATGCTCCTGCTGGCACATGGGAAGGGTCAGGTCAAGCCTGGAGAAGGAATGATAGTTGAAAGTAAGAAGGGAAGGAAGATCTTCCTGTACTGGCCTCTGCAAGGTATTACGTTGTCTATAATGTGTAATTTCATTCTCAGTTAAGCTGACGTGCTGTTTGTAGGGCTGCTCTGTGAGCAAGATGATGAACGTAGGGGAAAAGCCAGCTGAGCTACCAAGAAAGATATTCATGGAAATGCACCCTTGGACTAGAATCTCTTTCAACTGCCTGGTATTCTGACTTTCTGTGGTTGGTAGACACAAGTTTTTGTAGACCTAATGTGAATTCCTCCCTTTTCTACTAAGGGAAGGGGGGACTTGGACAGCTAGAAAGTGCTTGCACATGAACAAAAGTTGTTTGGCTGATTTGACATGACATATAAAACTGTAAATAGCTTCTATAATATTCTTACAGTCTTTCTTACAGGTATCAAGTTAACAGTAGTGCTTTATTTCTTCCTTAGGAGCAAAAAAAGACCGATAGATTGTCATAAGAAAGTATCCAGTAGCTTTACCTTAGCTGAACATGACCCATCCACAGGTGAGATCAAACAAATACGACCAAATTCTCACATTTAATGATCAGTGTTTATACATATAGGACTGAAATAGAAATCAGGGAGAATCTTTGGAGCATCTGATTAGTGAATGATATCAGACCTGCCCAAGTGTTTGTGGGTACAATATTTCACCCTCTCGGGGCCAGCTTACCAAAAGTGAATGTGAGTCATCTGCAGCACTTGCCTCTCTTCCACTTGAGATAACCTTTTGCTTATTTAGTCTCATGTTATAGAATACTTCAGCGACTGTTGTCCCGAGGTGCCTTAACTTTGTATCCTTTCTAAGAATCTAGATAAGTGGTTTTGGTTAAACAGTGTGAAAACGTTTACGTTTTCAAAAAAGGAGGTGTTGAGGAACTGCTTTTTCATCCAAGGATGTGAAACTTGTTCAAGTGAAAAATCACATCATTGAGGAGAAAATCCTGAAAATATTTTTGATTCAAAAGTTTTGAGAAATATTCTTCAAAAGTTAAAACCAACTTACGTGCGCTCTGAAAAACAGTTTTTAGCAGAGAATGTGAAAATAAATCGAAGAGAAAAAATAGTCAATGATACTTAGCAGGACTTTGATGATTGTTCAGCCTCAGGTATTGCTGCTGCTTTCTCCATCTCAGTCCCCCCACCCTAATAACTGGATGCTCTTTGCTTTAGCGGGATGTTCACTACTGCCTGAACTGCTTTGCCGGGACACTTTTTGGCCTAACTGCCCTGTCAGTTACAATTAAAAGCGTTAATATGACAGTCAAAGGTCATAAATTGCTTGTGGCTAGTGTTCACTGCTTGTCTCGCAAAATGGCAACCAGGAAATTGCCCTGTCAGTTACAATTAGAGGTGTTAATATGGTGGCTAAGGGTCAAAATGCTTTGGTAGAAGGAAGGAATTGCAGAGGACATTTGGTTTACATTAAGTGACGGTTCAGGAAAACTTTGCTTTAAAGGGATGGTCACTTAATCGGGATATATTTCAACCTGAGCAAGAGCCCTGGTTAAGGGTTCTACTGCAGTGCTCTGGCAATACCAAGTGGTGGAATTATGCCCTTTTGGGGGCCTTCTAAGGCTTCCTCAAATGCCACACTAGGGAAAAATAATAAAAGGAACAGGTCCCATATTTTCTGGTGAAATATTTGTAGAGATGTAGTTATGATGTGGGAAGAAACACTGAAGAAAAAATGCCACTACTAATTACTAGTAAAATTCAGTTTGACTGAATTTTTAGCTGAAATTTGTGAACAGACACTTCATGTGAACAGGGTACTGAATTTTTCATTTGCAGGTGGGTTTTTCAAAAAGACTCTGGTCTGGTGTTAAATTTATTAACCTTAAACTCACCTGGACCTTCAGAAACATCAGGTCAAACCCAAACTCCTCTGATACTATGATTTTCTCTCTATTTAAATCTGTTTCTTCAAAACGTGTTTTTCTTACCAATTTCACTGTGGCCAGCTCCAAATTTACAGGTGAAATAAGTAACTCCATAAGAATATAAATTCCTTTAAAATCTGTTAGATTTTAAATACTGATTTACTATTTGTGGGTGCTAGTGGACCCTCGGAATGGTTTTAAATGTTCAAGGTAAGAAAACACTACTTTTATTCTTGTATTTCCATTGTAAGGTGACGATGCTCAATTCCTGTATATAGAAAAGGTAGATTTTTCTGATATATCCACAAAACTGCTTTAGCAGCCAAGCAGTTAACTCATGCTGAGCTCTGCTTTTGCATGGCTATAGACCAGGATTGGTGTAAAGCTAGTTCTGATGTGCCCACACAGATGTGGCAGATACCCATGATCTTTAGGGACTGGAATCTCTTTAATATCACAAATGGACTAATTATAATCCTAGGATATACATAGCCTTCTTCTAAGAGCTTGTTGTCTCTTGTTCTCTATTACCAAAGAAAGTCAGGATATTAGACCAAGAGCATTACTGAAATGAGTGTTGGAGATCAAAATCTACAGGAAACCGATGATCGCTGATACGCTGAGCTTAATGAGAGACTGAATGAGAGTGGATGTGAACCACTCAAGCTGTTGGGTCAAATAAATTGTCACTTGAATGAAGTCAGTGACTTAAAAACCCCTGAATTTTGGCCCTTCTCGGTTCAGCTTATTGACCATGTAGAAAACTTCTTGTATCCCAACCAGTGAAGTGCAACCCAGACAACTAACAGAAGAAAACACATATTGAACAAGATTATTATTATTTTTTTTAATTCTTACTGTACCTCTGCCTCTGGTTGCCTCTTAGTACCAACTGTTATAGAAGTTATAGAAAGAAGTTATAGAAGAGTTATAGAAAGAGTCCCAAAATACTCCTGGCTGGCATAGTGTAGATGGACCTGCACTGTCTCTAGAAAAACTTGACCTGCCAGCCTTCGATGTCCTGTCCTCAAAACAGCAGAAGACTGTGTTCTCCTTGATGTGCCTCAGTCTCCAAAGCACGATAGTGTAAAGGAGGCTCCCATGCAAGCTGTAAGGGCAGATCATGAGAACTTCTTGCCCTAGTCCAAGCCTAAGGCTGTCAAACCACACGACTCTCTATCCTTGTGGTGCCATTTCTATTGCATCTGGGCATCTGTGAGGTATTTATCACCACAACATGCATCCCTGAAGGGAACTATAATTCTGGGTAGCTGGAGAAACTGAGGTGGTACTGCTTGAAAAATGGTAGGTAGAGCCTGTGAAAGGACAATGAATTGAGCTTGAGTCCCACCTCACGGGACCCTGTTTATTGAGTATACTGTCCGTGCATGGTTCCAGGCTGCCAGGTTGTTGAGGTCAGTTGAGGTGGACAGAATTTGATGTGTCTGAAGGGGAGTTCAGAACTCTTTTTCCAGTTAATAATTTCAGGTGGGGAGGATTTGGCTGCAGGTCTGGCAGTGCCTGCACCCATCCTCAAAGTTTATATCCTGTTATACCACTGGCTTTTACAATTCTGGTTAAAAAAGGACAGTAGCAGCTTCTTTGTGTAATCTCTTCCCCTCTCCCCTCCTCTCTTTTTTTTTTTTTTTCTTTCTTATTGTTCTTTAACACAGGGATTTGATAGCTCTTATGCACTTACCTGGTGAAAACAGACCAGCAGTTATCAAAACCACTTTTTGCTATTATCCTGGTTTTGTAAAGGATTTAAAGTGGAGTCAAAACATGATAGAGGTACAGAGGAGAATCAGAGACCTTAATTCTGGTATAACTTATCAACTGTGGGCAAATATCTACATATGATATATGGATATGAAATCAAATTTATGGCTTATGCTTCTTTAAAGCTATGAGCACAACATATATGTCATTAGACTGATCTGTGGCTGAGATCAGATATGTCCCACTTACTCCATGATACTCTGACTACACAGCAAAATAAAGTCTGTGTTCAGCTGGTTTCATTTTTTGTTATATGAGAAATCATATAACTGCTGATCATATTTTCGAAAGAATTATCTGTTGTGCAGGCTTTTCAAGTCTGGGGCTCCTTTAGTCATGCTTGATGTATTTAAAGGAATTGCTTGGAGGGCAGTAGACCCAGAGGGAAGAGCTTCTAGAAGATAACATTTCAATACACCAGGAAAGAAAAGAAGGGTTTGTAACAGAGGCATAAAGATGTTATTAGATCCTGCACTTCAAATTCAATGTAGATGACAAAAGGAAATTCTTGAAGAGTGTAAATATTAACAACTTTATTAATTGATGAGATTCAATTCAGTATTCCTTGGGTTAATACTTTCAGTCCTTTCCACATTCATGTAACTAAAATCTGATGTTTGGTGGTCTGCATGAAATGCATTTGATGTTTACCCGTTTCATGTTAGTACAGCAAAAATCCCTGGTTTCCACACTGCAAGAGCCACGCGCTTCTGCTCTTTGTGGTTTCTATGTGCAGAGCTGAGACAGAAGGGTCTTAATGAGACCTAGTCTGTTCTCGTCTCCTCACCCACGCTAAGGGCAGGGGCTAAGAAATGTGTGCATGTAAATATACAGTTAGATACATGAGAGAGATGCAGTTTATATTTGTCTCTGGTTTCTGTTCTGGGGAGAGGATTTTTTTTCCCGGTAGTGCCAAGCTAACAGTAGGATATAACAAATGTATGCAAACTTGCAGTGCACTGACAAGACACTTTCTAAAAGCTAGGAAATATTTTCCCCATATACTGTTGAGAGAGCTGAACAGAAGGGTTAATTATCTGCTGTTGCTCAGGTGCTAATTCATACCTCAGCGGGACTGCTGGTGTAATCATTACCTAAAATCAGCTCACAATCAGTGCAAAAGATCGTGGCACTAAACCATTGCTACTGTGAAAAATGGTTCCCTTGTTTGAATCAAGCATATTCTGTTTTGAATGACCAGTTGCTCTCCCAACATCTGAAATGAGTTAGGAGAGGATGGAAAAATATAATACCTGGATGGCTGTCAATAAACAAACATTGTCACTTAGAAGGTGTTTTCAAAAGGCTTTTTTTACTCTTAAAAATAAACTTGCTGCTAATTGTTTAGGGCTCACTTTTCTCCTGTAGGTAAACAGTGTTAATTAATTTAATTGGTCACTAATTGCTTTATTGGTTTTGTGCCTCCTTCCTGGGAAACACTCCACTTAACTAGACCTAATGGAAAGCCACAGCCTTCACAGCAAGAGGTGGCAGCGTGCAGGAAGGGATGGTGTAGAAACAAGCCTGAGGTCATGATTAGGAAAGGAGAGCTCTGGGATGGTAATTTTATGCTTCAGTGTTCTCTTCTGTAGGAAATAAAACAGTGTAGGAGTTGTGCATCTGAGCAAAAGCAGAGCAATTGCTAACTGAGCTTTTGCTGGGTGTCTGAGTGTGGCAGAAGGCTGTTTGCTTTGGTTTAAAGTGGTTTCTGTTATGGCATTATAAAGATAAGCAGCCATAGTGCACAGAAAAGGAGTTGCAATGCACTATAGTAAGTAAAAGCAAGAAATTTGAGAGATGCTGCTTTATGGTTGAAGCGTGGTCTGTTGGACTAGTCTAGACGCTTGTCGAGATAGGCTTCATCTTCCTCCTGCAGCTGCTGTCATCTAGTATTGGAGTCCAACAACAGCAGTAAGTTGTGCATCTATCAGAAGTAGTGAGGAGCTGTGTTTCCTGTTATGTTAAATCTGGCTCGAGCTTTTGTGAAAGATTTCTGTAGTCATGTGCTTTTTTTTAGATTGGATTATGTTGTTTTTCCTAGGGACACCGTGACTAGTAAATCTCATTCTGTTAAACTAAGATAGTCCCTCAAACTTGTCCATCTTTCCTCTACAAGAGCTGGTAGGTAGGGCAATACAGTTCCTTCTTAGCACTTGGTGGGAAGTCCACACTAAGCTGAGGCTGAAATGCTTCAAAGCTCATGTTTTAACTCTGCTCAGATGTTTGCTTTGTGAATACAACTCTGCTTTTTAGAGCTGATGAAAATTCACAGTCTGTAGAGGTGGATGAGGAAAACCAGTCTACAGTCATTTAAATAATTTTAAACAAAGGCAGTAATTTCTCTGAGGTGTATTTCAGGCAGAATCTTTCTGGTTTTCATGTGGGTTCTTTGAACTCTAAATGTTTCAGACTCTAAAGAAAAGTATCCTTGCCTTGCAATATTGTTGCTGTGGCGTTTTTTTCTCTCTCTGAAATGACACAGGCAACTTCAACATAGTCTCTGGCAGAGCTGGTAGGCTGGGTCCTACAGCAGTGACACCTCTTCGTTTCACTACAGATAACCGTGGTTCATTGTCACAACCTGCACAAGCATTGGGAACCAGCAAAGCATTTTGAATCCAAACAATTTTATTTTCAATAAATTTTCTTAGAACACTTACCATTCTTATAGGAGAATTTGAAGGAATTTCTGTCCATCTTTTAAAAGTTACATGGAAATACATTCTGACTTCTCATGAGCTGTAGTCCAAGGACTGGAAGATCTTCCTATATATATATTTTTTTCTATTTTTTTATCATAAACCAGTAGTAGCTCAGTAATTCAGAGCTGTTAAATCTTAACCACGCCTCTTATTTTTCTATTCTACTTCTTTTAATTTCAAAAAGGAAAGATGGAAAATGAGGAGCAGAGATCAGCGGAAGAAGGAATTATTTGCAGAAAAGGAAAGCGACGTCCTTGGTTTCATTTTTTGGGAATATGACAGAAATTTTTGGCAGAGTGCATACTCCTGCATGTGTGTTATCACAAACAATTCTTGCAAGCTGTCAGAGCGCATATTTTATAGCCAATCTCAGCTTTCTCAGTTATTTTATACATCACCCACTGCTGCATGGTAAATTATGTTATTTAGATCCAACTTTTAAAGCATTGCAAATGAATGAGAGGTTAGAGATCTACAGAAAGGGACTGATTAGGGAGAGCTTGTGGTTTAGAATAATGTTTCACAGAATCATGGAATGGCAGGGGTTGGAAAGGACCTCTTGAGATCACCTAGTCCAACCCCCTGTCAAGGCAGCTTCTCCTAGATCAGGTTGCATATGAAGGTGTCCAGGCAGGTTTTGAAACTCTCCAGAGAAGGAGACTCCACAACCTCTCTGGGCAGCCTGTTCCAGGCTCTGTCACACTCACAGGAAAGTTTTTCTTCATATTTAGGTGGAACTTCCTGTGTTCTAGTTAATGCCTGTTTCTTGTCCTCTCACTGGACACCATTTAAAAGAGTCTGTCCCTGTCCTCTTAGCATCTGCCCTTTAGACATTGATCAGCATTGGTAAGATTCCCTCTCAGTCTTATCTTTTCCAGGCTAAACAGCCCCAGGTCTCTTATCCTTTCCTCATGAGAGAGATGCTCCAGTCCCCTAATCATCTTTGTAGTCCTCTGTTGGACTCTCTCCAGTAGTTCCCTGAGCTACATTTGTGATACATTCTGTCCCAAAAGAGAATTTGTTAGCTGTGCTAGCGCTATGGGGAGAGTTGCTCCTGGAACACCATCAGACTGACTGGTTGCAGCACATGTGATTGTGATCTTGAGGACGATGTGGTAGTGGTAGCTACAGCATGGTAGTCCTAGTGGCAACATACTGGGCTGCTACCACCAGAAGTTGTCTGTCCACTCTTGAACCAAAAGCTACCACCTCCTTTGCAGGGGCAGCCAGAGTAAATGGACTCCAGATCTTCAGCTGCTGCCATTCACAGGCAGGTGGGAAAGGCTGGGACACAGATGCATTGACTAAGCAATGAAGGTGGTTTAAGGAAATATGTCAGGCTGTGAATTGCAGCGGCTGAAGGTCTGGCACAAGATTATTCCTGCTGCTGCTAAGTTTAGAGGTGGGTGACAGCTGCCAATGGTGACATCTTAAATCACAGTATCTAAATACTCCAGAGCTGAGAGTCAACCCAGAGCCTGGGCGATCCATTGATGAAACGTTTTTCCCTTTCACAAGCACGTATGTTAAGTGTAAACAGTGAAATAATGACACAATTGGTATAACTTATTTATCCTAACAGCTTTCAGGTACCCAAGATTTCAGAAATGAAGAGCTGTAGCATTACTTTCAACATGTGGAACCAAAACTACAGTGAGATCCACAAGTTATGGATGCTAGCATCTGATATGAAATAAAGTATAAGTATAGTAGGTGATGTTCCATGTACCTTTATTTTCAAGTGACGTGTGCTTATGTGAATGTGTCATAAAAATGTTAGCCTAATCTAGCATTGAAGTTTACTTCTGTTTCAGGATGAGAAACTGTGTCTTATGGAAAGTAGAGATCTGGTATCTCCATCTTCCCCCATTTGTGTATGGCCGTGTGTCCAGAGTCCATAGCTATTCCACTCTTGGCCTCCAAGATGAGTCTGCCAGCAAAGTTTTCAGTTCTGCAATGTGGACAGTTGTCTGTTGGGAATTGGTTGGAGTTTGCTGATCTCATTTTGCCTAGATTACCAAGAAATTGCTGTATGGTTTTGTGTTTCCCTAAATTAAGTGTGTGGTACAGCAATTTTAATTGCCCTGCTGTGGAATAAAGCTTTGCATAGTTAAATGATGTCATTACTGGTATTAACTGGCTTTGAGGAAACATTATTTTTCCTGGAGTGCCTTAAACTTAAATTCTCTTTTTCGCCATAGATAGTTAAGCATAGAATGTATAAAATACTTAGCAACTGTGGAGTGTATTTTCCCCTTGATGTGTGTGCTTAATTCCCCTTAAACTGCAAAAGGAGAGGCTACACTGCTAAATGTGTGTGTAACATTTTGATATGCTCCCAGTTGGTAAAAATGAGAGTGACACTAACAGCTGCTAACAGTGTCAACAGTCTTGTAGGATGAAGTGTGGCGAGTCCCCAACTGTTTCCCATTCAAATGAATTATGAGCTCTTGCTGCTCAGGGACACCCTGATAAGAGACCATTTGAGTAGAGTTGTGAGACTTGGGGAATATCCACCTGGCAGGATGGTCCCCATCCTTCAAGTAAAATAAAATAGGGAAAAATATTTCAGTGGGGGAAAGAGTTAAAATTAGGAGAGAGGATGTCAACCCCCCCCCCCCCAAGCGGAGCCCAGGGAAGAAGTAGCCCTTGGTTCAGGGAATAGTATGTGCTAAGGATGGGGAATGCTCTAAAGGAAATGCAGTGAGGCAACATGAGATGACTTGGGGGCCCACCCACCTTCCAACATCAAAGTCTGACTGCAGAGAATGCTTGGTCATTTGCTGCTTACTGTTACATGCTCTATATTGATGCCAAAATTATTGGCCTGCCTTCTAAGTCCTACTTATAGTAGTTCATTCAATTCACTCACTTTCCTAATCCACTTGTAATTGTCCCTTTTTTTCCACCCAAAGAAACGTCATGTGGGGACAGTCAAACTACTTAATTTTGATGAATAAGAGCCAGTACTTGTGGTCTGCGTTTGTGTTACTTCCCATTTAGAATACTAAGGGCTCCCGAGATATATTTTTTTTCCTGCCATGTAAATAATGTGTGAAGTATTTCATAGAAGCATTCAGTGTGAAAGGTGCCTGACAGATTTCGTAGTCCATTTCCTGGGATTATGGCAGAATTAACTTCATTATCCCTAAGCACTCCCTAACAGATGGGTGTTTAGCCTGGCCTAAAAAATCACCAAAATCTCATAATTCTCCTAAACTATAACTTCAGATTGTTTGTTCTTACAATTATTAAGTATTCCATCAGAATTTTCCATACCATGTTGTGAAACTGTTAATGCTTTACTCTTTATATACTCAGACCAAGTCCTCTTTTGAAATCCCTCATTTCTCCACCAAAAATTACTGGATTTGTTCTCTTTCCTTCTCCTAAAATTATGGGTCTTTGAATCTAGATCTCTGTCTATAGCTCAATCAAAGATGGGATGGTACTTTGCATTTGGGGTTGTGATTTTTTATTTTTAAAGCAGGATGGTGATACTGATGCAGCTCAGTAACCTCCTTTCCTTTCAGAAGAGGAGCACTCTTCTTGCTTTGTCAACTGCAAGCTGCTAAGTCTCTGTGAGAATTAACATTGGCCATGATCCCTTTCTACAAATTTTATATTGCATTAGATTTCCTAGTATACAGGGATTACTGGTGTCCATCTGTATTGGCTCTTTTTGTGTTGTTTTATTTTCCTGGTTTTGTTTGTTTGTTTCTAACCATTGGCTTATTAATATTTCTTTAATTGCTGATCCTTCTCTGCTACTTTAACAATGACCATTAAGAATTATTTGCAGTCAGATGTTTATCCAGTGATGTATTTGCTTTATCATGCTGTAAAAACCTTGCTCTTGAGATTGGTCCAAGAGTGATGTCATCCAGGCATCACCCGTTGGTTTTCATCTGCTGCTTCTCCTTTCCCATGTCAACTAGTTAGGAAAACTATGGCATAAAAACAATTTAATTGTTGATAATATTCAGCTAATCGTCTGAATAGTTGCCAAACAGTCTTTCCTGTTCCTAGGGAGGAGAAAGAAAAAAAAAAAAAAAGGCAGAATAACTTAACAAAATTACTGCTTAGTTTTGGCTGACCAAAACCCAACCCCTTTCTTCCTCCCCTACCAAATGGTAGTAGGTCAGGAAATTCACTGGAGACCCTATGCAATCCTGAGCCAGCAGGTCCCATCCCCCATCAGCTCTGGGATGTTTGAAAGAAGGATGCTGAGTCTTCCCAACTCAGGCCACCTCACATGCCCATCTGGAAAATCTATGAACTGCTGGAGAATTATGAGCGAGAAGATAACAAAATCTTCCCATCTTTCTTTCACAATGTATATGTGAGCTCTCATTTCTGTAAGGTCTATGAAGGCTTTGAATCTATTTCTACAAGTTCAGCAATATATGCAAGGGCTTCATAAGCTGATTCTAAAACAAGGAATGTAACCCAGAGACTAAATAATTAGTGGTTTATTCTTTTTTCTTCTGTTTTGTTTGCACATCAGATGGCAGATTTGGCATACATTTAGTATTTAGTCAGCAGCAGATATACATACATTTATGTGATTGTCATTTTAACATACGTGTTCAGATTCAAAACTGCTTTCTAAGGCAGGCAGAAAACGTGTGTGAAAGGGTTGCTACTAGAAGGTGCTACTAGAAGTCATAAAACCCATGCCACTGATTGTGGCTGCTGGTGGTAGAGGCTGCTTGGAGATATTGGTGGACTTATCTCTATTCACTGCACTCCAGGCTGTGCTCCCTTCTATAGTTACAAACCAACTTGCATAAGATGCATACAGTTTATCCTTGTTTTGAAATCTTGAGCGTTTCATCCATAAAGCTACCCAGCATTTGGCTGGTACCTATGGAATTTGCAGGGTTTGCCTTAGCTATGGGAGGCCTCTCTTACCAAGTCTCTGTGTAATGCTAATACATTTACCATGACAGGAAAAAAACCAACCCAGAAATAACTAAACATTAACATGACAGCTCAAAAGAAAGTCTTCTAATTTAATATTAAAGCCTATTTAAAAAGTGTAACAGAAATCATACTTACACCATACCAGATTTTGCTATGTTCCTATGTTGAATAAAGCTTTGCTTCTCAGATATTTCTCTCCCAAAGTGGAAGTCAGAACTTGCATGTGCAGTGCTATGCTGCTGTCAAAGTATCAAGAAAGAACTAGGCTAACAGTAGTTTTGTATTTCTGTTCAGCTGATACAAAGGGAAAAGTTTGATTCCTGTTACGAAAAGTGCTGATTTTTAGATGACTATTGAATAATTTTAAAATAACTCAGTAGCTGGGATTTTGGCAACTGATACTCAAATAGTCATAAGAAACAATGTGCAACTATCAATTGCTTGCAGCAAATCCAAACATTCCTAGAGTTGTTAGATAAATAAGACTGACATTTCTTTTTTTTTTTTATTATTATTATTAATATATAATAATTGTTACAGGGTTAATGCAAAAGGGGATATGATCAGCTATTCATCATACACACATTTGCCAAATCATTTAGATTTTTGGAAAGCTGTCATGGTTCTAAGTATTTTGTTCCATTGATCAAATATTCCTACTTAAAATAATTTGCCTTATTATTTTCAGGCTATGCCCAAAGGCTGCTTTCAGTCTTAAGATTTTCCCTTGACTGTTGTCAACTGGAGAGACCTGTGTTTTCTTCTGTGTGTGTACTTATGGCTTTCAGTCAAGTCATACTTATGACATTCTCAAGAAATTAAGCTGCAGAGTGTCTTTCTGAATAGGGTGATATGCTTCATTTTGCACATGGTACTTTTTTTCTTTTCCTCTCTTTTGTTTTATTATTTTTTTTCCTCTCTTTGTTTTATTATTTTTTTTCCCCTCTTTGTTTTATTATTTTTTCTTTTCCTCTTTGTTTTATTATTTTTTTTCCTTTCTTTGTTTTATTTTTTTTTTTTTTTTTTTTTTTTTTTTTTTTTTTTTTTTTTTTTTTTTTTTTTTTTTTTTTTTTTTTTTTT
>JANIJG010018099.1:70430-94054 GCA_024611175.1 Megaceryle torquata
TATTTTTTTTTTCTTTTCCTCTTTTTGTTTTATTATTTTTTCTTTTCCTCTCTTTATTTTTTTTTCTTTTCCTCTCTTTGTTTTATTATTTTTTTCTTTTCCTCTCTTTGTTTTATTATTTTTTTCTTTTCCTCTCTTTTTGTTTTAGTGATCATTTTCAAAGCATAGATGCCCCAATTGCTTTAATATAAGCACCAATAACCCCTTCTCATTTTATATGCTACTAGCAGGAAGGAGAAGTCCTGGTTCAGAAGAGCATGGAAACATTTGTCAAATTGTAATCACACAGTTAAACCTCACTGACGTGATGCTTCATGAAATACTTAATTTCAGCACATACCTAAGTGCTGCCCTCACTGGAAACAGGCAGACACACATGCTAATTTTTTTTCCTTGGCTGAGGCAGAGCAGAACATCTTTACTGTGAAAATGAAGCAAGTGGACTAGGCAATTCCCTTTAACTGTTTTGACTTAACATATCTTCCTTTATCTCCAAGGTGCGTTTGCTCAGTGAACCATATAGTTTTATAGAAGTCGCATGCTTGGGGATTTTTGTTGTTTTGTTTTCTTTTGGGTTTTTTTAGTTGTTGAAATTTTTACATAACCAGCATTTGGAGCTCAATAGCAGACTCATTTATGTTCTTTACTTTCTCTTTCTTACATTTTTATAGGCTTTAATATGTAAAATGACAATGTGCAGTACTATGGAACTGGTACTTAGTATGTATCTACATTAAATTCCTTCAAGAAATGTCTGAGAGTATTTTAGAGTTCTTGTTTCAAGTCTGTTTTAAAAGGAGACTGTTGCCCTATTCCATCATATACATTAACTCCCCGTAGCACGCTCTTTTTTATTTTCTGCAGTAGTAATGACATCCCAAGGACACCCGAAGTCCAAACTCCAAGAAGGAAATGTGCTGTGCTATTTATAGCATTTGGCTTAGAGGTTTGCAGAAAGGTGTAGAAATGTGTGAAGGTGAGAATTTTTTCTTTTCGCAAAGCCTGGTTAGAGGTAATGAGGAAACTGCCTGGGCATGATACTGGATTAAAAACTAAAAACAAGAAGTTGGTGGATTACAAAAGCAGGAAAGAATAATCTTCAAAAGTCTTTGTTGGGCTTATTCCATGTGTCAAGTGTCAACTGCTTTTTCTCTTTTTTTTTTTTTTTTTTTAACCTGAATGCTTTCTAAAGACAATGGTATTGTTTATAGTTTCTCTAGAGCATTTACAAGTTGGCTTCATTGCACGTTGTCAACTTGTGCTCAACATATTCAGGTGTGGCCACATGTGAAGAAGCAAAAAGGAAATGCCAAGGCAGCCCCTCCAGAACTATAATACCTGTTTACATTTTATGCTCTTACCAAAAGGAGACTTGTTGAATCATGAAAGAAGTCCCTGAGGCCACATTTATGTCATAAGTTCTGTGTGTTATACAGGATGAAGCCTTATGCCATTTCAGTGACAGCTTAAACCTCAGCTGAATAGGTTTGTACAGCCGCAGCACCTTCAGCAGTGGTATTTGTCAGACTTTCAAAATAAAGAAACCTTATTAAAATAGATGGACTAACCTTAGACAAAATGCAGGATTGGAAGTCACATATTCACTGGGACAACATCAGTTTCCGAAGTTGGTTTAAATGCTGCTAAGCAATCAAAAAGGAGATGTAAAATTAACATGAAAATTACAGCATGGGTATTAAAACCATAAGAAATTGTAGACCCATATCACTTTTTTTTTTTTTTTTGCATATTACAAGCTATTTTGGAAGAATTAATGGAAATATGTGCTATCTTTTAATTTAGGCTGATATGTGAACAATGATTCCATAGGAATTTGAACTGGAAGTTACCGTTCAACATTTGCTTGCAGTGCATTCCGTTACTGTAGCTGGAGCTAAAAAGAGATTTGCCCTTAAAAGCCAAGGAACCAACCTGGAGAATTTTGATTTTGGATCATTAGCACCCCTTGGAAATCTTTAGGAGGACTTAGGAAGGTCAAATACATATTTTAAATGTGTGTTTATATTCTAGGTATGATAAGTGTATTAACCTAGCTGATTTTGCTGTGATGGATACCACACAGTGAACCTTAAGACAAATAATCACCTGGTGGATCTTGTCTAGTTGTTATACTTCATATTTGCTTGATTTAAACTGAACTCTGATCTCAAAGAGGGGTAAAAATATCTAAGAATCAGATTATGCTGCCTTCCTTTTGGTAACAGGTACTTTTTCCAGAGAGGGAACTTAAAGTTGAAGTAACGAAATGGAAGCAGAACTTATTGAGATGTGGTGTAGTGCCAGGAATTGTTAGACTAAAGGTTTTTAATGATGAGCAGCTTTATGCTACAAAAGCACCCAGAAGGTGGGAAGTCCTGGGTGAATATTACTGAACCCCCATCACGTGTCTTTGCTAGGATCTCCATTTCATAGATGGAGGCATGGTGTGTGCTAGCACAAATCCGTGGTTTACTCCTCTCTGTTGGTAAAATTTGGTAGTTTCTTGTTTCCAGTTTCCTCCTAATTCCTGTGGGTCACAGTGCCTCGCCTGATACAGTTTGGGTTTTTTTTCCCCTTGGGCAAAGTGTCCAAACCTATTTGTCACAGTGTGTAAGCACCAAGGATGCTGGTAGTTGCTGGGGAGGAGGAGGAGTAAGAGAGGTCTTGACTCCCATGCTCGCTTTCTCTCTTGTAATACCATGATGGCTCAATACTGTCTGTCAGTTCCTAGCTGCACTATATTTCTATAACAGTATACACAATAGATCTGTATATAACTCATTATGAATAGTCATTTTGTAGCATGTGCTTTGTCAAACACTGAGGAGATAAAACAGACATTTTGAGATAGCGTGACAGATATTCTACATTTATTACACAGCCAATGAGGCAGGAGATAAATGAACATTGCACATTCATTCTGGGGCTGAAATCACGGTGGATTTAGTGTAATGGATGTAATGCATTACTGCATATGACCAACAGACCATCTACCTGCATTATAAATGGCATTATTTAAAACAGCTAAATAGTTATCTAGAGCATTGTTTCTCAAAACAGGAATCCCAGAGGAACATGGTCAAGCAAAACTATCAAAGCTAAGATTAAAAAAAAAAAAAAAAAAAAAAGTTGGTCTCTCTGTTGCTTAATCCTCACTGGGGGATCAGCAGAACTGGTGTCATCTATCACATGTGGCCTGAGGGACTCGAATGGAAACAAGCCCCAAGTACTTGTAGGGAAATGACACATCCAGGCCAGACCGCAAAGGTAGAAGGGGTAAAAAACCTGTAGCTCCCCATGGCTTTTGCAAGTGCAGCTTGGTCTGTTCTGGGCCACTCATCGGTGTGCCTGTACCCCAGCCCTGGTCCTGCTGTTCGAAGGCTCCTGCTGGCACTGAATGTGCACAGTTGGGGCCTCTGGCAGCTGCCTGTGCTGGGGTCTCCTGGGTCTGCCTTTAGAAATCTCGTGCCATCTTTGCATCATCTATCTTCTCAGCTGTTCTGCAGGTTAAAAAAGCCCCTGGCTGCTTTAAGTTAGGGCAGCCCATCCCAGGCTGCTTCTGGGGTTACCGTACTGCCTCTAGTCCTGCTAGCGTGCCTAATTCTGCCCCTTGGCACGTTTCCTACGCAGGTGCGTGTGAGAAGAGAGGAAGCAGTTTCACGGAGTGATTTACGGTTGCAGCTCCCAAACAAACCCTTGCGATGGCAATGTATGAAGGGAGCTGGGCAGGGAACCAAATCAATTGACAGCGAAGAGCAGATCCAGCTGCATTTAATTTACTTTAGTCTTCTCACTGGACAAAGGTGGCAGTGGCAAAGCATCTTTTTTTTTTTCCTCTCTTAACATGTGCAACGTGCGCCTCTGAAATGCATCACTCTTCCCATTTCTTCTTCTTCCTGGGAAGGGTTCTTGCACACTTTTCTTCCAGGTTTGTCCTTTGGAAGGTTCACGTATCATTTATGCACCTTTGGGGAAAAATGCTGTCTGGGACTAGATTTGAGAAATGTAGAACTAGCCAAATGTGGCAGATTTCCAGCCTGTAATTGTATCATAAGGCAAAAAGATTTTACAGTAGTTATGTAATAAACATATGCAATTTATATACGTACAACTTGAGTAATTCATCAGGCAATTGAAGCAGAGCAATTTAAAATTTCAAGTTGGCTCTCATCATTAAAACAAAGGAAATATTATTGAATAAAACAAAGAAAAAGGCTTCTGCACTAAACTTTAGAAGTCAGCAAACTCTTCCTAAGGAGCATACCCATGTCATCATACCACAACACAGTACTGTCAGCATGTTCTAAATATGATCATGAATAAGAGTTCCAGTTCAGGATATAAAAATTGGGCTTTCTAATAAAAGCAAAGGTCTCCATTAAATCTGAAACTTCTTGTGAAATTAATTTGTTGCCATTTGGATATGCTGGATATTCTATGGGAAACATTCGTTTAAATTTCAGTTGTTCCATAGACTATACACAGAAAAAATGACTGCAGTGTATTAACATAAATCATCAAAAAAGGCAGGAGCTGGATTTACCAAGTTTTCTTGAAGCCCCTTAGAAAATGTGCTGATTTTTGTTTCAGAAAGCTTGCGCTGGTCTGGGTGAGTGATATCACATGTGGTGGTGAGAGCCATGTAATTAGTGTGTGTTTCTTCAGCATCTTTGACCAGTCATCTGTCTCTTCCAGAACTGCCTTTCACAGTTTCTGAAGTTACCATGGGTTGTGTTTTTTTATTTTCTGTCCTCTTTTTTTTTTTTTTCTCTCCACTCTGACCCCTTGCAAACTTTCCCAACACACCTCTCTTTTTCCTAACATCAAGAGCACATCAGGTCAGATTACTGACTGCTTTCTGGGATGAATGGCATTTTGAAAGCTATTTTGAATGATTCCTAGGAAACGGAGTTTTCAGTACATCTTTTTTTAGTAAACTTTCCTGTCTCCCAAGGGCCTTTTTCATGTTACTGATTGTTGTTGTATTTCTTATCTTTCTTTTTCTCTTGGGGTTTTACTGTGTTGTCTAATATGATTTATATAAACACTCCTATGCATAGACCTTGATGCAGGTTTTGATCCTGGAATAATAAACTTTCAAGGATGAAGAATATTTTATAGTAATGTCTATAAAACACTGCATTTACTTACCACGGTGTACAGATAATTATTAATATTGATGAATGTGTAATTGAAATTAGAAAGCTCCCTTAGAAAGGTAAACTATTCCCTTTGTGATTTGGTTTTAGAATAGATCTTTGTTTCTTAAGGCACACTTCTAATCTGTGCTTCTGCTGACACATACCTATTGTTCTGGTGGCCTAAATTTCAACCTTCCATCCTCTAAGCAAGAGTGATCTCAAGAGAAAAAAATTCTCTGAGGGTCACAGTTAAATGGCTGAATGTTTGGATCTAGGTCTGAGGAAATAAAAAAAGGACAGTTTTAAAGTGGTACCAACAGGAGAAAGAGAAATTACAGACACGTCTCTGAGTATCTCATTTGTAAAGCTACTGGGCAATAATTTTTAGAAATGTTTAAATCACAACCTTTTATTGAATGGTGACAAATAGGGAGGTGCTTAACATGGTGGGTTTAGTGTTCTGTGATCATTGAGCCTATAGCTTGCATATAGGCTCACTTATTTTTAGTGTCAGAGCAGTTATGATCATCTATCCTGAACAATATTGCACAAGCCAGAGAACCACACTGAATATACATTGCTGAAAGCTTGGGGTCTTTTTTTTTTCCTGTTTGAATTGTAGAAAGGGGACTTACTTAGTCTAAGGCTATTACACGATGGTGAATGCCCTACATCTTTGGTGGAATGCTCCAACATTCAATAACCCTTGTTGAAATAAGTGTTTCTAATACTAGCTTGTCTCCACAAGATGTCATTTTGTCTTTTTTTTTAATTTTTTTTTCCTCCTCTAGCTAGACTGCAGAGCTGCCTGCTATCACAAATGTCTTCCTTATGTTGTGACCTGTAGTCTGTGGTCAGTCACCACTTGGATTTGTCTGTGATGAACTAAATGGGTTGAGTTTCTTTAGTCTTTCATCATAAGACAATATTTTCAAGATGTTGGATCACTTTGTGGCTCTCAACTGAGCCATCACCAGTTTGCCAAATTCTTTTGGGGAGCTCCCAGTGTACTACTTATGGTCTCACTAATGCTATATGCAGAGGGTAATACCAGTTCACTACTCCTAGATGCTACATGCTATTTCCCTGCTTATGCGTTCAAGGATTGTATTAGTTGTCTTGGCCACTGCATCTCATTGTGAGATTTACTGCTGTGAGGACTTGGATAAAGCTCTGAGACACTCAGAAAGCAGTTGGGAAGACCTTATTCACTAGTAATGGCTACAGCTCCTTCAAGCAATTTGTCAGCAATCTGGAAGTTTTTACAGTTGTGACAGAAAGGAGAGCAAGTCCTGGCTGCACCTCTCCTTGTTTGAGAAATACTCTGGTTTGCTCTCCAGCTAAAACACATTCCAGCAGTGCCAAATTCTACAGCTTGCTTTCCAGCCCCTGAAGAGCCACAACATCATGCATATGCATCATGCAAATGCAATCCTGCTTGCCTAGCTCAACAGCCAGGCAGTGTCTGCTGCTCCCATGGCAGTGCAGAGAATTAGGAAATGATGTGCAGCCTTCTCTGTCTTTCCTCACACAAATATCCATGGAGCTTTATTTTTCCTACCTCTGTGATTCAGAAAAAGCTTTTGGCTCATATATCCCAATATGTAAAACTGCCACATTTTGCAGTCTTATGGAACCTGTGAATGAATTAGCTGGGAGCCCTTGTGTATGATGTTACTGGTGCCATCATGAGTTTATTGTTCCCTCCTGAAGCAGTAGAAGCATACCTCCCACCTAACCAAATGCCAAGCAAGCTGTATCTTTACTTATTGCCAATTTGTTGTCAAGGAAAGTTGGCATAGTAGAGAAGTATTTAACTGGTTCAGGGGTTTTATTTCTGAGTCTTTGTTTCGTGTTTTTCATGGCTTACAGAAAACAGAATAATGAATAAAAGATTAAAATGAATAAAGAATGAATAAAATGAATAAAGAATATGGGTTTTTTTAGAAGTCACGACACACAACTGGTTCAATAATGTCTTCTTTCTCGTCAAGGTTTTGCTTATGACCACACTTCCATCAAAAGCCGTAGATTTGATCTGCAGTGTTTGGGCTACGTGTAGTGGACAAATAAAAGGTGACTAAGGAAAGGATGTTATGAATTGAAATGCATTGAGTAATCATGTGATACTTGGAAACAGGTCTGTGCCCTCACTGAGAAACTCCTTCAGTGTTTCAACTTGAAGAGTAGTGAAAATCAGTCCTGCAAGGTGAATACTGGTGGTCAACAGCTATTTTCAGTATCTCTTCCACTTCACTAAAACAGATACATCTTATGTCTGCAGTTTGCTCTTGTGAGGTTTGAAACTGGAATTTCCAAATCTCCTTTTTTTGGGAGGGTATTTTTTCCCTCTGTTATGAGATAAAATGATGCTGTTGTTTGTGATGTGACTGAATGCCAGACTAATCCAGCCTCTGACATGCACCAGTCATGTGCTTGTTCCTTTTGGCAAACAAAATGGGGAGGTGCAAAAGCAGGGATTTAAAATTTTCTGATTTTTATCCTTTCTAAATCGGTATTACTGGAGAGAGCGAATGGACCTTTGTAGGAATAGAGAGGCCACAGATATCCCATGAAGACAGAGATTCAAAGGTGGCATTGTCAAAATTGCATCTCCTTCCTTTGTGATTTCCAGACTAATAAGAAAAATTCTGTCTGTAAGGCTGACATAATATGCAGCTGCTGGGAACTGCAATAACAATGTTGCCTTCTTTCAGGTGTAAAATGATTGTCCAGGGTTATCCCAAAGTCTCATTTAAACTTCAAAAACAATTAGCCTTCTATTCTTACCTAATATTTCTTTTTATTCTTATTATTTTTATTAACTAAAGTTTAATGGATGTGACTGTTTAAAAAAGAAAAAAAAAAGTCATACTGAGGCTCAGCATCTACTGAATATTGCTTTCATTTGTTTAAAAGGAACGACTCTGCTGTTTTCTTGTTTTGCCATTTTGGTTAGTTATGCTTCAGATTCATCCAGACCAGCTATGCCACGGGGGAGGTAAAAGTCCAAAGTTACAAGCTTCCCAGAACAGTGTGGCGTGCAAAAGCTTTTGTTTAATATCATAAAGTCTCTTAATATCACCTGTCTGCAAACCAGCATGCACCTATTTCGTTGAATATAACAAGTCACTTTAGTAGACTTGGTTTAGAGAGGTGCAAGCCTCCCAGTTCTAAACAAAGTAAATTCTGTGTGGTTTAAATCAGTTGCTGTTGCACAGACCTTCATAGGTTTGAGTAAACCAATTTAAAATTCGCATGTGAGACACGCAAAATGTGTTTTCCCAATTAAAGGTGGGCATACAATTCTTTTTGGCATGCCTAATTTTTATCCAGCCACAGGATCAACCCTTTGTGCTTTTGTATTATTCACTTCTGACTTTATTTTTAAATCTTTTCCTTCCCTCCCCGTTTTCATGTTTGAATGACTGGATGATGATGAAGGATATAGACATGCTAGCTTTCTGTGCTCAGCTTGGCAGTTTGTGAATGACAAATGAAAGCAACTAGTCATTTGATTTTCCTGCCCATCTGCTTTAAACATTACAATGAAAACCCTAGGAACTTTTTATTACAGAAAAGTAAGAAACTAATAATTGGGTGAACTTTGTCGAGACCAAAGTTGTCCTGTGTTCTACGTTTTGTGCTTTTCACAAATGGACGTTAGCAGAGCCACAAACCTGTGTGCTTCTGATCTTTTCAGACTTGCAAGGTGAGTTACCACAGATGTTGCAACAGTGACAACTTCATTCTGCCCAAAATGGAGCTTGGATTCTAAAGTGGTACAAATGCTTTCATTTTCCTAACAAAATGCAAAGCCTTGAGAAAATAAGGGAATCGGAGCACATTAATCAGAATTACCAACGTGAAGGCTGGGACAGAAATTTGAAAAAAACCAGCCCATAAACAATGGCTTCTCTGTAAGAAGAATAATTTCAACCCGGTAAAAAATTGATTGATAATTCAAACCAGAAATTGCCCTGAATGTTGAACATATATTGAAATATTTCATGGGCTGTTTTATCATTGCAACTTGTTGACATTATTTTGTACTTGTAACTTCATAGACTATAGCCATTTGTTACATCAGCATTAGACATCTGCACAAGCATTTGTCATGCTGCTGTTGATTTCTTTTTTCTTTTTCTTTCTTTTCTTTTTTTTTCTTTTTTTTCCCCCCATTGGCTGAAGGAAGGCTAGAGCTAACAGAACAATATTGTGGAATGTGAAGTCTATCATTAGGGGGCAAAACAGGACTTCAAAGAGGAAGCACATATGGTTTTGACTTTTATAAAGTTGGCAGGTGGACATGAAAAAAGGTTGATTTCAAATTTATTTTCACGATAGCTGCAACTTCTTAAAAGTTTGAGATGATTAATTTTCAATTTGGAATTCCTAATAACTGAAACAAGATCACAGTTTTACAACTTCCTGAGGCAGAGTCTGAGAGAGATGAGGTCATGTTGGTATAATAAACCAATGGCAGCCTCAAGCAGAGGGGTTGGAAAGAGCAGCAAGAAATGTTTTGCAAAAGGCTTGCTGAAGGTAGAGTGTGTATAAGAAACAAAATGTTTCTGATGTCAACCTGTTTTGAAGCTTATGTTAAAATTTGAGGATGTTGGGTTAGATTTGAAAGGTGAACCTTATGTTTATAGGCTTGCTGAGTGCCACTTGCATTACTAATAGAAATAGCAGTTGAATAGTAGGCTTGAAGCAAAAAGACACAACCCCTCCCCTCCAGCAATGCTGTCTTCCCCTTAGAGATAGGTGGTTCTTTTTATATGAAGGAGTATATGACACTTAATTTTCATTTCTGGATTATCATATGTCATTTTAAATCTAGCATCTGAAATCCTCTTGGCTGGGAAGTCGGAGCTCTCTGCACCTGTGGGTGACTTGCTGATGATGTGAAAGAATAAGCAACTGTCAATTCTAAATATGAGTTGAATTTATCCCTCTTATAGATGCTGGATATGGTATTTTAATTGAAAAAGAATGTTACCCAGATTGCCTGTGTATGTTAATATATTAAAACCAGTAGCTTAGACAGAAAATATTTCTGGTGGTAAGTCTGATTGGGGATAAGTGTGTTCAGTGCGTCTCAGAACTATGACAGTGCCAGTACCAGTGGGTCAAACACAAATACAATCTGCACAGGATTGGGTTTGGATCCTTTTACCAGCTTTGCTGCTACTCTGATGAGAAATTTTCTTCCATCCTGGTTCCTGCTAATCCACTTCCCATTGCCTCAAACTACTGCTGAAATTGTAGACCACTCAGAATATGGCTTGACTGTGCCTCAACCAGAAGGACACACATTTCCTTTAAGTGCTAGTGCTATAAGAATAAAGATGGGATGATTATTTACCATTACTTTAAAAACCAATGTTGCATCAGGGTGGGATGCGTTACAGTAACATAATTTTTCAGAGAAAAAATACAAACTTTCTTCTGTCTTGTTATTCATCCTCTCTAAGAGTGTCAGGAAGGGCTTGGTTCCCCACCCAGGGGGAAAAAAAAAATTAATAAAAAATTGAATGTCTTTTTTCAAGAGATCAGAAATACAATCAAATTATTCCAGAAGCTGTCCGCAGATTGGGACACGAATATGCTCAGAGAAATAGAGTTGATTGCTGTTTCTTGTAATTGAATCTCTTCTCACTTCTCTTTGGTGCTACGCCATTTTCTCCAGCAAGAAGTGTTATTTTTAGTACCCAGGACATTAAGCAGCCAGGTTGAGTCTGTCCTCAAGGAACAGTCTCCGGGAATGTCTTTAAGGTTTTCTTCTGAGGGTTGTCTTTACTTGTTTTCATCCAAGCATACATGGACTTTTTAAGAGAGTGTGATATATTACCTTCTGTTTTCATGAAACAAATGAGATGTTGGTGCATGCCAGAGTATCTTCTGTCATTGAATTTGAAGAAAGAAAAGTTTTTGTCAGCAGTTTAGTTTCCAGTGCTCATGTCGTGGGACATGCTTCCCTCCAAGCCAAAAGCAAGGATTTCTTCTGTATCAGGCAGCCCCCCAGCCCTAGCAAGTTTTGCTCTTAAAGCTCCTATTTAATTCCCTCACTAAAACCACTTGCTGAAGCACTTGGACAGAGTGGGGACCATGGTGATTAAACTGGGAATGGCCCCTGCACCTTCATACTCTCTGAGGTCTCATCAATTTCCTCCACTGGAAACCTGGTAGCAACATTTCCAGGGGTTCCCCAAAAGCAGGTATCATCAAAGAATGCTCAACTTGAGTTCAGTCCTTACATCTGGATTGGTTTGCCCAGCTTCCTCGTGAGTAGAGAAACACTTTTTTCCTTGTGTCAGTGAATGTAAATGTTTAGGAGTGTTGTCAGGCTCCATCTTCAGTCTGCTTCCTTGCTAGAAACTTCTGTACCACTGAAACTGGACAATAATAGTTCAGAGAAGTGCTAAGCCTGTCCAAGAAATTAAAAAATGCATCCGCTCAGCCTTTCTATCTCTTTCGATGGGGATTGCTATCAGAATTTGGCACTGATATTTTCAAGGGCTGCTGAATGGATCCATGCATCTCATCATAAATTTATTCCTGACTTACACCAAGTGCATTGGCAGTAGGAGCACATCCTTTTTACGTGTAAAACTTAAAAAGCTTTCTCCCCTAGGAAATCATGAAGGTACTGTTGGCAGAGCTATTCTTCCCCTCTACCTTCATTCTTAGTTTTCTAGTATCTCTCTTGATGGGAAGCAGTCAGAGAATTCATTTTTTTTTTCCTAGTGGAAAATTAATATGAAAGGAGGGGCTGGAGAAAATAATTTTTGTCCTGCAGCAAAGTCTTTATTAATAAATGCAAGAAAAAACTATCAGCATTCTCTCAGCACATGCACTGCTGATTCAGACAGTGTTTGGCCATAAATGGACTGGTTTGGGTTTCAACATCTTCAGGGAAAGCAAGCAGATCTACAGCTGGTTTTGTTTAGCCAAAACTCAGGTTTGACTCTATTCTTTCACTGGTGAAAAAATGATTTCAATTATACATATGGTATTGTGTGGCCACATTTGCATATAGGTGTCTTTAAACATGGTATATATGCAGCATCTTCACTATAAGTTGTTTTCTTTACGTTAAGTGAAAAGGATCGTTCTATACTGGAAAGGTTTTGAGGTATGAAACAGAGTTAGAGAATGTAGCATGGAAATAAAATCAGGGAAAGTGTTTTAATTAGAAATTGCAGCTGCCTTGGTTAGAAAAAGAATATTCTTTTGTCCACCGAAAACCATAGTCTGTAATGTGCTATGGAGAAGGCAGACATACAGACAAAAAATAATTTTTTTTATTGGGAAATAATTGTAATACAAAATAATTTTCACCAGGCCTTTAAGGACATGTGAGGTTTTATTCTGTTGTGGTTTAACTAAGCACCACACAGCTGCTCACTCACTCCCCCCTGGTGGGATCGGGGAGAAATTCAGAAGAGTAAAAGAGAAAACTCATGGGTTGAGGAAAAAACCAGAACACTTTAATAGATAAAGACAAAATGACACATCCGAGCAAAGCAAACCAAGGAATTTATTCACCACTTCTCATCGGCAGGCTGGTGTTCAACCATCTCCAGGAAAGCCAGGCTCCATCACGCATAAGAAGACAAACACCATAACTCTAAATGTTCATCCTTTCCTCCTTTTTGCTTTTATTGATGAGCATGAGCTCATATGGTATGGAATAGCCTGTTGGTCACTTGGGGTCAGCTGTTCCAGCTGTGTCCCCTCCCAACTTCTTGTGCACCCCCTACTCGCTGGGGGGGGGGGGAGGGGGGGCGTGTGAGAGGCAGAAAAGGCTTGACTCTGTGTAAACACTGCTCAGCAATAAGGAAAACATCCCTGCCTTATCAACAGAGTTTCCAGCACAAATCCGAAACATAGCCCCATACCAGCTACTATGAAGCAAATTAACTCTATCCCAGCCAAAACCAGCAGACGTTCTCAATTAGAATCACACTGCAATCTTTGAAAATAGGACTAAAGTAAGCTGCCATGTACTCTCTCTCTTTCTGACTCAGAGAAGAGTCATCTATAATGGCACCGTTCTTGCCAGCCTTTTGTCTCCTCTATTCTCCACGATCCCTGGTGAGGGAGATGCTTTACTCCTCTAACAGTCTACTGCAGTCTTTCATTATCCTTACATGTTCCAATATCTAATCTATTAAAGTCATTTTAGCCATCTACCTCTTCATCTATCCACCAAAGACTCAGAGCTATTTGAAGACCAGTAATCCCCCTCTCTTTCCAGACAGAATTCTTCCAGATTTTCCTGAATTTCTTGAGTTTTTACATCGATAACGAATCTTCTATCTTGTCTTTGTGCTCTTCATAATCGGTCCACGTCGGAGAAGCAGCCCTTAACCATCCTCTATTTGTGCAGTCAGTTATTTGTATCTACCTTACATTTTGCCTAATGTGTATTAATGTGTATATTTGCCTAATGAGTATTTCCCAACGTTTGAGATTGTTTTAAAGTCTATGCTTGCCTTCCAGCATATTTACATATTGCTTCATGTTAAGAGCAATACTCACTGGTGAAGGCATTTCTTTCAGTAAGGAAATGCTTCTGGGTGATCTTAACATTGATTAGTAGGAAAAAAGGCATGAAAGTAAAAGATTCATAGAGGGTGGTTGAGGTGTTGCTTAAGTGAAGATTTAGAAGCTAGGTAGAAGATAGTACCAATTGCTGGAGAACTTGGATACCTAAAAGGTGGACTAGTTTGCATAGGTCTTAAATAAAAAGATACAGTTTCAACTGCTGCAACTGGAACATTTTCCGAGTAAAAATGTGTAGTCAGTCCACCCACAAATGATCTATATCATGTCTGTTTAGTTGGACAAGATAACCTGTAGAGATCACTGCAGACTTCAGCCATTCTGTGACAGGTTTCAGTGTTTTCAATTACAGGTTTGCACACTGTGTTTTAGAGAGTAATGCCACGATCACACCGTGAGGTATCTTGATTCTTGGATCATCTCAAAGTTTTGGGGTTCTTTCTGCTCCCTTAAGAAGTATTATAAAAAGTTCACAAGGAGACGGTTTCTGGTTTTCAGTAAATGCAACTGAGCCAACACTTGAGAGACCCTGAATTCAAAGTAAAAAAAAAAAAAGGGGGAGATTTAAGGCAGTATGGTTACAGTGCCAAATGGCCTCTCATGGTAATACGTCAATCAGTAAGCAATAGATTGTGTCTTGTTGGAAAGAAAAGGAGCTGGCCAACCTATACAATTCCTTCATCATTTCTTTAAGTTAGCATAGTAGGAAATGTTGCCTGGAGAAATCATTGCAGGAGAAGTCATAATAGCAAGGAAGAACAGTTTTTCAGGTGAGTTATGCTCAGCAAGTAGAGGGCATATTAAACACCTGTGATGAATACCAATGGTTTTTTTTATTACAAGGGCTTAAAATATCAGACAAACGTAGACGGTCTCAATACATACGTATCTGGGAGCAGTAAGTCATCTGAAGAGTATGAATCTTTGCCGGTCATCAAGGTAAGTTATCAGTTACTTGCAGGTGAGTACACATCAGTATTCACTAGTTCATGGGTGCTGCTTGTATCTCTAAAGTAACTATACATACACATACAGGATATAGTTCCAAGTAAATAAGGATTTGCATACACAGAGAGAAAGATGTTGCACCTGCTATCACTTTGTTTTGCACCAGGTACAGTTACGTGCCTGTAATTGTAATGTTCTGTCCTCTGTATTTTGGGAGGCACCTCGTAATGTTCTGCTCTAGCTCCCGTTCTCCTCCTGGCACAGTGAAGAATTCATAGATACCACAAACCAGTACAAAAACCTAGTTTTAGAATTTATTATTGCTGAGTGCAAGCAGAGAACATCCCAGCGGTGTGATTGCCATTGTGGAGGCTCAGGGAAGTCAAGTTATTAAACAAAATCTTCCGTGCGCCTTATTTGATTAATTTCTAAAATATTTCCTAAAATTAAGAAGTAAATACATTTCCTTGTTTGTGATTCACCGTCTAGTGCCTGTTAAAGTATTCAATTGATGCCTAACATTTTAAAGCCTTTTAAGAGCCAAATAAAATTATGACTTATAAATTATTAAAAGCCTCCAACAAATGGAAAAATACTTACTGAAAACTCCTTCATAAATAATGTTCAAACTAAATTAAATGGTAGTATAAGGAATGCATTAAAGTTTGCGAATGAGATATTAGCAGTGTGCTCCCTTAACCTTAAAGTTATGATAGCTGGAGCACTTGCTACCCCTCCGAAACCTTACGGCTCCAAGTCCTGGCTCACTCTGGGAAAGAAACATGTGGTGCTGCTGAAGATTGGAAAAAGAGCTCAAGGTCAGGGGTCGACACAGTAAGGGAGTTTGCTCTTTAAGAGGTTATCTGTGGATCTGCAAAGCCAAAGTGTAATTGGGTTCTGTGATGTGATTTTAGTGTGTAATTGTATATGATCTTAGGTAGTTTCAAAGACAAGGTTGGAAGATTTTTCTAGCTGGCTTGTGATAGCAATTTTGGGGAGTCTCTGTAGCCTGAGATGGACGATGCAGTTTCTTCAGAAATTGTCATCAGAAGTAATACAGCTGGTAACTGATTCATTTTAATTATCACTTTAGCAAACTAGTCATATGGTTTGTTCTTTCTCCTCTCTGTAAACAGGCAGCTTTGTGGTTTATATGTTTTCTGCAACTGGTAAACTCCTGTTTGCTTCTGAGCTGCTACTGCATCAGAGAAAATTGTACATCTTTATTAAGACAGTACAAGTCACCGTAATTGATCTGCCTGGATATTGCTTTTTCTTTGGTCTTCGGGTGGATAGTTTGCCAGTGGGTTATCAGGTTTCTGGTTCTCGAGTATTCAAAACAATGTGAAACAAACATTTCCTATTGTTTTAGTTGTTTAGGGTTTCCTTGATTAAGCTGTCACTGCTGTCAGTTATGTTCTTATAAGCCTGCTTGGATCTATTTCATGTTAAGAAAAAGCTCAGATAAATCCAGGAAAGCTTAATGTTTATCCAATGTGAAAATAATTACTCAAAAGTGTTATTCTTAATCCAGATAATTAGAGTGAGGAAGGAGAGATCAGTGTCATTGTGAATTATGCCCTGGCAATTGACTCTTGGTCCTTGTAAGTTTCAGGTGAAGATGTGGATGGATAAAGGTTAGATTAACCATAATCCAAAGTAGCTGCAACCTTAATCTGTTATGATACAAGGATGATCACTTAAAAAGAGCTGGATTGTGGGATTGTTTCTGGTTGGATAAGATGCCGCTCGACTGGGACTAGCCTTAAAACATGCTTAGCACCATGTCACTGCAGCTGTAAGCACTTGTGCACGGTTTCAGACTGCCACAGCTCCGAGACGGGCTGCTGGGCTCTCGCTGCACAGTGTAACACTACTCTGTGCTGCAATATCTGTACTTTACATTAACATGCTTTACCCTGTGCTTCATGGAAAATAGATGGTAACTGTTATGCAGAGTGATTTGCTCTATGATTACTTCTCTGCACTGTTAAACGTATTTCTTTGTGTTCCCTGTTTGAAATGTTGCCTGTAACCACAGGCAGTCGTACTGTACGATGGTATAGGTACAGAATTACAAAAACTGAGCCATCAAAAATGTTTACTCAATTGTTTACATCGAAAATGTTGACAGAATGTTTATTTTAGTTTGCACTGTTATTTTGTATAGTTACTAACTGCAGAATAAAAGCATAACAGCATCTATGTAAGGATGACATTTGCAGCTGTGCCTTTCTGTGAGGTTGCAGAGTTTTCAGCAGTCTGTTGTGAGTGAACATAAACTCACTTAGAATTCAGGAAAAGTAGCATTCAAAAGGGGATCGCATATGTATTTGCACATACTACAGGCAAAAACATTCAGAAAGCGGTTGTTGCTTCAGACTTTTCCCTGTTTCTAGATACGGACATAATAGTGACAGCACAGACGATGGTATGTGTGGTAACTTCATAAATAACAGTCTCCTGAATGCCAACAGTTACTTCTTGTGAATAACCCTGCTGGAAGAGGAAGAGAATAGGGTGAAAGACAGGTCATTTCTTGAAAAACAGTACAGGAAATGTTTGGTCTCAGCAGATAATTTAATTGCATGGTCAAGTCTGTAACGGTGTTTCAGGCCAAATGGAAAATAAGGTAAAGGCATTTTTTTTCCCTCCTATTCAATTTTTGTAATAAATTACAGGCATTTATTCTGCAGGGATATGTTTGTGCAGATCCCCTTCATCCTTGCTGGAAAACTGGAAGCAGCCTTCCTTGTTACATGGCTAAGGTGAGGAAATGGTTAAGAAAGTAATTAATGGCATGCAAAAGCTAATAAGGGGAAAGTACTTTAATACACACTTGAGCTAGAATCTTCTCTGTGAATAATTAAAATTCTTTAAAGTTCATTTCTGTGTTTTTAATCAAGTATATCTCAACAAGACCGATTCCTGTTTTTAAACCTTTCTACACTTAACTCCCTAATTTCTTTTTTTTTAACTGCTCCTAGAATTACATTACTATTACTTAGAAGGTACTTTAGGTAGCATTTATGTTTGTTGATGAGTTAAAAGTAAATTCTGCAAGAGGCATAACATTGACTGATCTCATTCCTAACATAAAAATTATTAATTTAAAGCATCATGTGAAAGTGTTACATTATTTTTAACGCCACATTACATGCTATGGATTCATCTGTACATAACTGTTGTGTTCTCCAGCATCCTAGAGTCTCTGCCTTTAAAATAATGTTTAATGGAAATGTATGTCAGTAATGAAGCTTACCAGACATGTCAGAAAAGATTTTAGAGCAGGGATTTAAGTTTTCAAGCTTCCAGAATATGTCGACCTTTAATTAAAGTAAGTGAGGAAGAAACTTCCCTGCTTGATAGCTCATTACAAGGGTGTATAGCAGAGAGTTTCCCCACACCTTTCAGCACAGGCTTTTTGTGATTGATACTGAAGGGACCACTGGTCTCATGTAACATAATGATTCTTACATTAGAAAAAGGAAAAAGTAGGAGAAATTCCTTTAGTCTAAAAGGCACTAAGAACTAAACAGTAGAACTTCTTATGCACATCCAGACTCTGAAAATAACACCATGCAAAAAATGCTTAATAAGGCAAAATGTCCCTTCAAGGCTGAAGCTGCAGAGAAGACAGCATTTGGAGAGAAGTGAGGGGTGCAGTTTTCCTTAGTGGAAAAGATGAGTTAGAATGAAAATGATATTATAGGGAGAGCATATAGTTGAGCACTCTTGATTCCTTCTGCTTTTTACACAGGTAGACTGGTGACTGTTTCAGACATGGTATATCATGGTATATCATGGAAATGATATATCATATATAATATCATGGAAATTACTGATACATGAGGAAAGCAAACAATAACAGTCCTCCCCATAAAAAAAGAAAATAGCAAGAGTAGTAAAAACTGAAAGCTTTAGAAAATCAAAAGATCAGTGAAAAACCCAACCATAACATTAAGTATGCTGGAGGAAAAGGCAAAGTGCCCTGAGAGTATTTGTAGTGTCAAAGACCACAGTTAACATTGTACTAATATCTATAACTTTAGGTTCTTTAAGTTGCTTGAAATTGCTAATGTAGTAGGGATTTAAAAAAATAAAGAGGAGTTACTGTAAGTAGAGCTATCAAAAGAGAAGTAATGGAGAAGTAATGAAATAATTTAAACATCAAATTGCAAATAGTCACAGAAGAGAGAAGGTTTTACGCAGAGGAAACAGAAGTAACTGGTAAAAATGCAGCATTTATCACTTTAAAACAGGTTCAGTGTTGAATGATGATCAAATTCTGTCAGTCTTTTTGAGTAGTGATGATCCCAGGAAGCTCAGGGAATAGGAAAAGCGTTTCTGATGAGTCAGGCTGAGTATTTCTATAGGGTGGGCAGATTGCTTCCGTGTTCAGCCTCTCCAAGGTCTGGAAGCCATACGTCAATGGAAGAAGCCTTGGCTGATTTCTTTAATTTTCCAGGATCAGGGGGTTTTGAAGAGAAAATTATGATCTTCTGTAACTTCCATTAGTGTACCAGAAAAGGTAGTCCAGGAATAAACCAATTCTTGTAATGAATTTAAATCTTACTTACTTGCATGTGCATCAACCAGCTACATTAGTGTTTCAGATTTTTATGAAGTATTATAAAAATAATACAGAAATAAATGCTAGTATTTCTCTGGTTCTGAGACAGCACAGTAATTTACTGACCATGGACAATTAAGAAAGAAGTAGGTACCTAAGGACAACCATGAAACCAGTATGTATTAGTCACAGTTAATCTATTCTTGTAACTCAACAGAGATTTCCAGTTTCAGAGAGAGAGGAATTTTATTTGTATTTAAGACTAGTTCAAAATGCATTGAACATTCACGAGATTTGCACTGAATGTAATGCAAGTTTCTTAACTTGCATTAAACTGAAGTATTTGAAACAAAAATGGTAGGAATGTATAGAATTTATTTATTTCTAGCAAATATAAATGGTTTTGTCAGTGTGTGTTCTGCTACCTAGCTCTTCCATCACCCTAGACAAAAGCAATCTTGTTTCCTTGGTGTCTTGGTATAACAGTGACTCTGAATCACACTGAAGGTATGTTTTCTCCATTAGCCTTTTTCTGATAGTGGCTGTAGATTAAGAAAGAATACAGGAACACATCCAGGAGAGAATATTGTCCATCTTCTAATGACATCAGTTTTAGAAACTTCTTTTTATAGATATTGCCATATCGTTGTATTCTAGTGCCCTTAATAGTCCTCTCTTCAATAAATTTGCCCAATTGCATTTTAATTCCGTGATAATTAATTCTGTGATTAATTAATGTGTTAACTTGTGACATGAGATTGCAACAAATTAGTTTAAACAATGAAATTAATTATGAACTATTTGGGAACAAAAAAGAGAATTCCTGGTAAAGCGCTTATTTTAAATGGACTGCCTACCAATTTAATTTGATATTCCCCAGTTCTTCTGTTGTGAGAGACAGTGGAAATTTTTACTTGGGAACATAAACAGGGGACAAATTTTCTCTAACCTGCCTCTTTTTGCTGTGTTAAAAGGTCCCTGCCTAATTAATATCTCTATCTACAGAGTGGCTTGTGTCTATTTGTTCATTCTTAGTCATCCTGGGTACACTCTGTGTATTTTGGAGCTTTGCTGTATTTTTATGGAGCTCAGAACAGCATTTAATATTCAAAAAGTGGCTGTTATACCAATGACTTACACCAGCATATTACTGAGTTTTGTACTCTATCATTTCCAAAACAATTCTGAATAGTTTGCTTGCTAATTTTTTTCCTTTTGCCTCACACTGAACTGGTGCTTGCTGTCCACAATATGTCCACAGTTGCTTTCCTGAAACTTTTTAGTATTCACTGTCATCTGTTTGGGATTGCCTTTCCTCTCTGTATTTTACTTCATATTAATTGACAGTAATTCCCCCCACACCCCCAAATCTCATCATCATGAACTCGGTCTACAATCAAATGATTAATTTTTGTGATGTCAAGCGTCTTTGTCATCTCAACGTTTATTCTTTCTCAAAGTCACTTATGAGGCAGTTGAACTGTGCAGATTCCCATGAGAATCCACTGACAACCACCTTCCATTAGTAAAGCTGGGGTTCTTTTAAAATATTTTGCTACTTCAAACTTTTTCTTTTTTCTTTTAAATTAACATGGCTTTATATCTTAATCTGCAACAGATTACCTTAAATTATGGGGTCCTTGCCAACATTTGTTATCTATTTTTTTTAAGTTGAGGTGTTTGCCTAGCCTAGACTGCCATTTTGACTTCTGCTCTGAGTGTGCAGACAGAGTTGATTAAATTTGAGGATCTCATGAATGTTTACAAATATCTGCAGGGTGGGTGTCATGTAGAAGAGGCCAGTCTCTTTTCAGTTGTACCCTGGGATAGGATGAGAGGTGATGGTAGGAAGGGGAAACACAGGACGTTCCACTTCAATGGGAAAAAGAACTTCTTCACTGTGGGAGGGACAGAGCCTGGAAAAGGCTGCCCAGGGAGGCTGTGGAGGCTCCTTCTCTGGAGACTTTCCAACCCCCCCTGAATCTGTTCCTGTGTGGGCTGCCCTGGGTGACCCTGCTCTGGCAGGGGGGTTGGACTCGATGATCTCCAGAGGTCCCTCCCAACCCCCACCATTCTATGATTCTATGAAAAGGGTTGGTCAATCTTCATGCAGTTTTTGCCTTGCAGTCAGTGCTCATCTTGCTCAGATAAACTTTAACTTCTGCCCCAGATCTTGGTGAAGATGTGGGATAGCTTCTAAGTTGGAGGATCAGACCTTACATTTGGTTTGAGTTGTGGGCAGTGTGTCTGTTTGGCTGCTGCTTCAGTAAGAATAATAAAATACATGGGAATTTGATTCCTCAAAATTGGAAATCCTTGTCTCGTTAAGGATGTTGAATAGCACCAAGTTCTCCCTGAAACCTCTCTATCATCAGTCTCTCCATATGCAATTCAATAGCCTTGGTTAAGAAGCTAAGAATAATATGAAAGTAACTTTTTTACTGCATGTTTTGACAGCTATTTCTTCACTCCTGTGTTACTTGGACTCAGCCTTGCAAGAATGAAAAGAATATCTAAACTAGAAAAGTATATCAACAGTCATTATTCCAGCATATTTGGGGTTTGGTGGTGTTTTTTTTGTTTCTTTGCTTATTTTTATTTGTTTGTTTCTGGTTTCTTAGTATTTCCTGCATTAGCTTTAATGAAACTGGAAATCCTTAGTCTAGAGAGGGGTAACAACACAAACATTAGTGGTTAAGTACATAGATATATATATAAAAAATTAAGCATAAGATCCTAGATGTACTATTACTTAAAATCTATTCTACTCTGAATGGTAAAATGACTGAAACTACATTACATACATATAAACATATATATAAAATAGAAATTTTGGGAAAGAAACCACAACCAAGCCAGGTTCTGTAGTTTTGCTTTAAAAATTTCATATAGTACTCTCTCCTCTTTCATTGCCCCGTGTTACTGATGAATTCTACTGTGTATTTCTACCTTCTTCACAGTCCCTTCACCCAGAGTTTTGCTGTTAAACACAAGATGACAATGAATGCAGGAGAGTCAAGCAGACTTCTGTTAAACACAGAAATGAAAACAAATCACTATTTTGTAGGATTTTCAAGTGAAAAATTGCTAAGTGAATAAATGCTTATGGTTCTAAAAGAAATTCACTTAGAGGCACTTTGTAGTGAAAACATTAATTTTGGCATTTAAAACAAAGGATTTGATTGTGTTCTCTATGTTTGGGGTCCCACCACCCCACACCCCTGAAAAAAAAAAGGGGGGGTGGTGGGGAATCTCTGCTATAGAATGTATTTTAAGGCATTATTGCTGTTAGTTTGTTTTGGTTTGTTTTTTTCCACTTCTCAATTCCATTGTGGCTGCAAACTCTCAAGCCAAATAGGACACTTATAGTCATTTATATAATATGAAGCTAATAATTTTCTGCCCTATTGTATGTGAAATGTTTGAACTAATAAATGTTTGATGTTTGAACTAATAAATCCAATGATCTTTGCAGTGACCCTGTCAGGTGATTAATGTACATTGCAGCCTAGCAAAGACAAATAAGAAATTTTCTTTGGTTGGGACACCTGTCCCAGAACATGTACCCTACGGCATAGTATTTCTGGAGCTCATCCTATTCATTGTCATGCCCATAAAAAAAGCTCTTTTCCAAATTCCACAGGTCTCACGTATGGCAATAATAATCTAATATATAAAGCAGAGAGAGTAGGAAGAAAATCTGTTTCTGTTTTTGCATGCTCTTCAAATGCAAGCCTTTCAAATACTGCAAGATACAAGGCTGTGCTCATTGTGGTATTTCACATGTACCTGTTTTAGCCTTGGTGTCTGGATGCTGTTTGCTCCAACAAAGATGGAGTTCCTCTCCTGAGTACAAGCTCCCTTGTAAGATTTCTCACGCTTATTGCTTCTGATCAAAGGAGTATTACTGCAAAAGTTTTTCCTTTTGGCCTTTTGCATCCCTGATTCCTGTCCTAATAGTAAAAACATACACAGAAAAAAATAAAATAAGGATTGTAAACTAAATTAATTTGCTTGTTTCAAATGAGAGCATTTAGGCTAGCTTTAGTTCCAAGCTTCAAGTGCTATTTCTGGTGATTTCTACTAGTATCTGAAATAATTTACATATGGTAAATTTATTAGGAGTCTGATTTTCAGATAACCTCTTGGGTAAGATTTTTCCCTAGCCTTAACATGAAAAGTTTTCAAACAATGGAGATTACTTTTCCTTGAAACAAGGCTGAGATCTGACCCACACTCTTATTTTAAAGATCTAAAGTATTAATGATACACTTTGATTTTTGGTCTATGACTTTCTATTGATGGTTTTTGTTGGTTGGTATATGTTACTGAAAATGCAGGGCTGATGATTCTTGTGCAGAAAACCCAAGAAATTCTGAACAAACTTCTAA
>JANIJG010018099.1:94801-167099 GCA_024611175.1 Megaceryle torquata
CTTTTTCCTTTGCACTGGGTCTTGGTTTGTTCCAATTTACAGTGTTGCATAGACCTCTTTTTTTCAAGGGTTGGGACTCAGAGCAGCAGATGGTGCCCTGAAATCCTCTTCATGGGTCCCTGTGAAAAATAGTGTTGGTCCAGAGAGTACAGGTTTATATCCCAAGTTAGGCAGCACAAAGATCATACTACAACCCTCATTTTCTCTCTTCTGGAAACCAGAGGGATTTACTGCATGTGTAAATGCTCATGGGAGCATTAGGCACTAGTAAGCAGAATACTTGTTTCAGGTGCAAGGGCTCTGGAACAGCTTGCACTGTGTGGGTGACCTTCTGCAGTGCCAACTTCACTGGCAAAACAAAAGCAATGAAGTAAAACATAGGGGAGATCTGCTTTGTTCAACTACTCACAGGGCCCAAGCACAAACTCTTAGTGTGTCCAGTTCACAATCCAAACCAGAAGTTGTCTAGGTGCGTGAGATACTCACAAAAAAATCCTATTGGTCCATAATTTGATACAGGCTGGAACACAGCTCCTGTGCCTGAAATAAAGTTGGGATTGTCCTAATTAATACCACTCCTTCTGAGGTGGGGCAGTTTCCAAAGACAAAGGAACAATATTTATACGAGAAGATCTATGAAATTGAGTTCTAGTAGGCATGCAGAGAACTTAATTTTTATGATTTTTTTTTTTTTTTCCCCACTTCTCAGACTTTTAGGGCTTTGGAACCAGAAAGGGGAAGGATCATGACCATGGCTTACAGTGAGGACTCCTGTTTAACTGAGTGCAGTGCAATTGCAGAGTACAACAAAACCAAAGTACAGTATAGAATCCTTTTCTTTTACAGAACTGGGCATGGTTTAAGTGTGAATTTGTTAAAATAGAAATAATCAAACCTAGAGGTTTCTTTATTTGCTTCCTTGAATGCTGATGCTTCATTTTCTTGTATAAGAAGCCATTAAGTGAGACTATATGCACTGTATGTGTAGATGTCAGCATCTGAACTATGAGTCTAGTCTGTTGTAATCTGTGGAAAGAAAATGACACTCAGGGTGAATCTCTTCTTTTAAGACTGATATTTAAAATTTCTCAGATGAACCATCTTGTATCTTTGCCTATTTCTCTCCTTTGAATATAAAAAGATGACCAGCTCCAATCTGAAGGTCTGTCTTTCTAATACCTAAGGTAAGGGGGGAAAGATCCTGCCTATTGTGACTGACAGGATAACTCTTAGGAAGGTTTAGGGAGAAAGGGCTACAGCTGCAGTGTCTCTTAACTACCTACTGTGTTTATCTGCCCTCTCAGGAGGTAGGTGAAGTGTGATGCGTTGTTAGTTTTTTCTGTTTTCCTGTTAGGGAAGAGAAAGCAACTAGAGAAATACTAAAAAAGCTGTGCTGACAGAGTAGCCCAAAGCTGTAAAGTAAGCTATACCTACCTTTAGCCTATGGTAGCTTTAGATTGGTGTTTTGGTTTGGGAATTTTTTTTGTTTGTCTGCTGTTGGTTTAATTAATTAATTAATTTTAATTATTTTAATTTTAGGTGTACACTTTGCTTAGCAAAACCGGTATGAATATGCTGGTTTTGGCAAGCCCTTCTTCTTTTCATGTTACACTCTCTCATCCTTTACCTTTCACTTACAGTCCCCCCCCCTTCTTGCTTCCTTTGCTAATGTATAAACCACCTGCACTCCTCCTGCCTAACTTTCTCTTAGAGGAGGCTCCAGTGTTTGGTTAAGTCACGGGAGACGCAGGGATTTGTGCAGTCCTCTCACTTATGAGCTGCGGAAGTGATGACAGAATAGTCCCTACAGTCACTAGAGAAACTGACACATCACACCCAATTATGTGGCCTCCCCGGCCCCTCACGCCATTCTTCCCTGAAATATAAGCTTTCTGTCTCATGCTCTATTTTATTTTTTTAAAGAAATTTGTTATTTAAAAGAAAAGGAAAAATGGTGTGTGGGGGAGAGAGAGTTAGCATATCATTCTAAAGAGAGCTCTTACAGAGTAAGTCTTCAGGGACGTTCAATATATCAGATTAAATATAATTTAAACACTTGGAAATGTTTTTTGTTAAAGCTCACACAGGAAAAAAACACCAAATTTAAACTGATGGTAATAGAAGAGTTAAGCCTTGTCATTTACTGTGACACTGCCCATCAGCTGTCATGAGCTAGTGGGAGTTATTTGTCAGTAATTATAAAGTACAAATATATATGCTAATCTATATCTGCTTAGGATCCCACCCAGCATTCAGTCAGCTGCAGAAAAAGCAGATTATTTTTCAGCTTAGTACCACATATGCCATCAAATGAAACCATGTTTTTATTTCCTCATCGCTAGAAGTCCCCATCCCTGGAAAGTGAGATTGCATGTGCGTCGCAGCTTCCTTCCCCTTGCACTGCAATGGTTGATACAACAGAACAAAAGCAAAGCTGACTTCCAGCCATTTGATTGCATTTGTAAGAGGAGGCATTAGAAATAAAAATACGTGTTGCTGAGATGATGAGGTGCAGTTGTCCTATAACAGGATTCCAGATTATAGACATGAAGCACTGATTACTAATTTTACAAAGCAGTCTGAGCAGAAGTTCTCTCTTTGGAACTTTCATGGGAAACTTTTATATTACAGAATCTACTGCAACTGGAGTTTTTCTCCAACAGCTAGTCCTTAAGTTACACAAATGTCTGTGGGGCTTTTTTTCTGTTCCCTGTCAAGTTTTTTTCCCTTCTTTAAGTTTTAACAGCTATCCTAAGACAACAGGAATACAACATTCAGTGTTGATTATTCGGCAATAATTGTAATACAGATTACACACATCTTTGTTGTGAATCACATAATATGAACTTGAGGAGTTTCTGAGCTACAGATTTTGCTGCTGCTCTTTCCAGATTGAGACAAGGAATGTCCAAAATATACAGGGTAGTGAAAGAGAAAAAAAGTCCAAGCCCAAGAACTTGGACAATGAGTGGTTACAATCACCATGTGGGAAAACAAACTAAGAAAGGAATGTATTTCTCTCCCTTCTGAATGCTATTGCAGCAGAAGAGCTCCTAAAGGAGAGCGTGGTCCAGGAGTTAAGCTGTGTGCATATTTTTAGACTTTCTGCTTTGCAGGTATAGAAGTTAAAAATGCTGGGACAGTGGTGACCCAGCCTCCCAGGAGAGCCTGTGGGATGTCCTTTGTCCTGTCTGCCTAGGCAAAATGAGGGGCTTGGGGCAGTGGCCATCATTGCCTCCTGGCTCCCACAGCAATAGAGGGGGAAGCTCCTGCTCTCTCAGCACCCTGGTGACCTGAGGAGCTACCTGACAACCACCATCTCCTCCTTTTTTTTTTTTTTTTTTTTTCATTTTCAATCTTTGTTGATTTGCAACAGGGAGAAACAGATTCACACCACCTCAATGAGAGATGCAAAATCAGGTTGAGTGTGGTACCAACTTTTTTTTGACTTAGTCTCTGACAGAAGTTGTGGGTGCTACTCCAATGACTGCCATAAACAGTTTCTCCTCTCTTGCCCTTGATTGCCTTTCCCTGTATCACAAACTTTGCCATGGTAAAACATCTGACTTAAGCAGCTTTACAGCCCTCTTAGCACTTGGGCAGGTAAGGTGATGGGATAGAATCCAAGAGGTGCCATATGCCTTGCAGAAAACGACAATGTGTTCCTACCTGCTTGAGCAAGATGACATCATCTAGTTTAAATGCCAGGGGCAAAGTCAGCATTTCTGCATGGTCTGGAAACCCTGCAAACACAGGCATTGTTAACACAGAGTGAATTTCAAGCCACTGAGCCGTGTCAGACTTGGTATTGATCAGATTCCTTGTATATATACAGCCAGCTCCTCCCTTCTTCAGAGGTGACTGTCCAGGTGTTGCTGGATGTCCTTCATACCTGAACAGAGTGCTATAATTCTAACATGAATCAGTCTTGACCTGCTGCTTTTTGGACCCCCAGTGATGGCGGCTCTGCCAGATCCTCCTTTTCCTTCTCCCTGTGCCATAGGTCCACTGATCCATCCTACCTAGTCTACCTGGACCAGGGCAGGTGATGGACCATGAAGCATAACCCTCTATTGTAAAGAAAGTGACTGAAACCATTCCCCAGCCCACCACAGGTCCATGCTAAGACTACAATATAGCCTTATGAGAAATAATCAGATGAGAATTTATTTTCTGTTTCTCTATGTAGGAGCAAGGGAGAAGATAGGAATAATTTTTTTAAACTGATTTATTATGAATAGCAGGAAAATGTGTCTACTTCCAAAACTTTGGTTAAATCATAATGGTTTTATTAGTCAAATGCTAACACAATGCACATTTGGAAGCTGAATACTGAGGCACTGATCACCCTCTAAAATACAGCAGTACTGCTACATGTAGCCCGATGGGTAAGGGCACCCATCAGCAAGATGCAGAGGGGATTTGCCCTGGGAAAATCCAAAAAGATCTGAAGGTTCAAGGTGACATGTTTGAACTAGATGAGAAAAAATGACAATTATAATTTCTAAATCAGTTTCTGTAGTAGGGTGGAGTCAAACTGGAAGTGGGTGATTTCAGCAAGGAGTAGTACTGCAAGCACAGTTTTATATACTGCTTTGCTAAATGAATCATGAAGTGATGGGAATATGAATTTGAATAGCCTGTGTCTGAAGCACATTAGATAGGGAGTGATGGGGTGTACAGGATGGTATTAGAAATGCAGAAGGTTATCTAATGATTTGAGGTGAAGTATGGCTTGAGATATGGGGGTTATCCATCCAAGAGCTAATAACACTCCCCAGTTTCCTTTTCATGGGAACACATTACCTTCCCTCCATGAAACCACATATTGCAAATGTACTACATATTCTGCTGAAATACAGTCTTAGTTTCTGTGCTTTTCAGAAGCCTCTTGTCTTTAAATCTGGTTGCCTCAAGTCTAAAAATACATTCCATATGAGAGAAAAACATAGAATATATTTAGAAATGCTTAAATATAGCTTCAAATAGTTTTCCCATTCATTAAAAGTTTGCTTGACCCAAAATGTCAGGACCCACCAGTGTGAAAAGCAAAAGATGAATATCTCTTGTATCACCTTTCCACTGGTATAAGCCCCAACTCTGAGCCTGGTGGAGCAGGAGGTGTCTGGAGTTAATCCTGCAACTGCTTCTTGCAACTCAGCCTCGGTGTATTTTGAGATTTAAATCCACAATTGAGGAGGGAGAAGGAAACATTCATGATGATTTTTTTCCATAGCAGCTGTTTGAAACTGTTAACAAGTTTGTACCTTAAAAGTAAATCCTGGGGGAGAGGGAGACCGAGAGGCAGATTGCAGTTCAAGTGCTGAGAAGCATCCAATAAATGTAGTTAAATTCAGAGGTTTCTTAGATAAATATGTCATTGATAAGGGATAGAAGAGGGGAAACTGTGTAAAGACATTTGTACACGCACTTTTGGCTCTCCTTGGGATACATGGTGCACCAGCTGAACACAGGAAAAATAAACCTGTGTGCAAAAAGATGGTTACCTAACCATCAACAAAAAAAGCAGAGTTGTATTTGTCCATAGTCTTACAAAGGAATATCAGTATTTTCCCATTGGAACACCCACCTTTGATTAATCAGACATATTTAGCAATTCTGATTTAGAAATCTGAAAATATAGAACTGTTTGAAATCAACTTTAAAATGGTGGCTTTAAAATCATGGATGTATTTAATTTGTTAGAAATGTTATGAAGGCTGCAGATAACTTCTGCATTTTTGAAGTTAGCTAGGACTGGTGAGATACGTTTGGGATACACTATGCCTGTTTGTGGGAAAAGATTATTTTCCTTTGTCATTCTTGAGTATCGTGAAGAGTAACTTTTGAAGGATGGTACCAAAAATCTGAAGGGAAAACAGATTGCATATTAATTTTTTAATGATTGCAGTTATTTTGATCGGAAGTTTTTATACATAAGGTTCTTATTGTCCACATAGAAAAAGGGAGGTAGAATCAATTTCCTCTTTAACATATTGATAAACAAGTCCAGATATAGTGGGAGGACGAAACTACATTTACCTTTGTGTGACCTATATAGGAATGCTGGAAAAATTAATTCCAGAATATTATGGCAACATTCCTTTAAGTTGTGGATATGATTTACATAGTAGGTCTTCTTGAGCCGTCCAGCTTCTTTCATCTTGATACTGTAAATTGCTTTAATTTCCCTGCCCACCCTCTGCCCTCCCCCCTCCCCCATCTGTATTGTTGTGATAAATTATGGAGGTACAGAACTGAAAATGGTGTGTAGATTGTCTAAGAAATTGAGTGCAGTCAGCCTTCAAAGTGGTGGATGATGTGCGAAAACAGCTACCTTCCCCTGGTCAGGTCGCACATGTTGTCAATGAGCAGCTGCTTTTAACTTTGTCTTTTGCCCAGAGCACCAAGAGCAGCTGGATTTATTGAGTTAATAACTGCTCCATTTGGGGTGTTTTGTTTTCCCATGACCGTGAAATCTGGCTATAATCTTAGCAAAGTGTAAGACAGGTCTCCTTCACCAAACAAGGTGGCGTCTTTTTTGTTAGTATTTAATGCTAAGTCTGTAAGGCAGAAAATAATTGGAAAGCTCTAACTGTTGGGGAATGAAATGTTTCTTGGTAAACACAGACAAGAAAAAGGAGAGAAGCACATAAAAATCAAGTAGTTGATACACACATGCTGAGTTTGATTTTTGAGGATGCTAGTACCAGTCTTCAAATGGATCTCTTCAGTTGCAGTGCTTAGTAGTGGTGTCATTAATTCCCCTGATGTATTCTAAAGGATTTTAGAATGTTAGTGGCAGTGGTCAAAGAAGCAGTTCCCGTGCTTTGGATTTATATTATTTTATTTTATTTTATTTTTTTATTCTCAGAGATCTGGATTTCATGAGGCTGGCTGAGAAACAGTGGCAGTGTGTTATGCAGATGGAGACAGGTGAACAAGTGGCCTCTGGTTCTTCTGACCACACAGGCATGAGGGATGTGTCCTGCCACAGAGCTCTGGGCCAATCCCACTTAATAGATTTTTTTTTTTGGGGGGGTTACTATAGGTAGGGCTTACTCATTTTCTAGAAGCAATACATGAGGTAGCACTTTCAGCTTTTATCAATCATGGCACATATCAATCATTCTCATGTTAGTCTGCCATGCTGGGAGTGCTGGAGTTACCTTATTAATGAAGGGAAAAGAAAAAAAAAAGTAAGTAATGCTTATGGGAGGAGTTGTACAACTGTGTTCTTGGGCTAGCAAAAGAACAGGGTGAAGAGGAGTTATTTGGAACACACATTGCTTGTGTGCCCTAGTTTTAGCAAATAGAGCCTGGTATCGAATCCTGATCCTGTATCATCTTTAGCATGTGAAAGGGGAGGTCCTGAAACACTTTAGGGCTTGCTGACTTGGCTTCCTGCCAAAGGATGGCACAAGCTCAGGACAAATGGGACTGAATGCCAAGCTGCCATTTCTAACCAGGCTGTACTCATTAGCTCATTATAAACAGCATCCACCAAGGAGGTGTGTGGCTGCCGTACGGAGGCAACTTATAGATGCCTTCAGCCTCCTAAAGACTCTCTGGGAAAAGGTGGAGGAGATCTGACTGACTAGAGCTAAAGATCCACGTTATATTTCAAAAGCTCACAGTCTCATCATACCCATCCTCCTAAGGGCTGGCATAGGTGTTTGCCAGTCTGCTGCCACATCTTCGAATTCTGAAGACTTTCCCTTAATGAAATCTAAAGATTTAACAAAAAAATGCAATCTCCTGAAATTAGCTGGGCTTTAGCCTGGAGTTTCAGAGTTCTGCAAATAGAACTGAAAAATAATTATGGTTTATATGTATAGATTTATGTCCTTATTATAGAAATTACTGACCCGGTGATTTAAAACTGTGTGACTTGTAGGAGTATTAACCATTTACCCAACTAATTCTCAAATGGCTGCAGAGGTAGTAAAATAAAAAAACCAAACCAACATAACAAGCACTTTGCATGGACCCTGTCTCAAGAGTCCAGCTTCTATGCTTTGATATTTTCAGAAATTAGTCATATCACAAGTTTTATGATGGGCCAAGTGTTGCCTTCAGTTGCTTTTAAACAGTCACTGAATATCAGGGTGATTCAGGGTATTTCTTCCAGAAAGATGGAGAATTCAAATTCCAAATGGGAAGAAAGACAATTTGTTCGCAAAGGAGGTACCCAGTTTGCAAAACAATTACCAAGAAACTTGAGAGATGTTAAGATGAGTAAGCACAATAACTTGTCTCCTTGTTTCGTGTGTATTTTGAAAGCAAACAGTTCCATCATCAGCTCCTGCTTCTTAGAGAAACAACCTTTTGTTCAGGTTTGACATTTTAGGGTTAAAGAATTCCTCTGCCTCCTCATCCAGAACTTATTTTACTCTTTTTTTTTTTTTATGAGAATATATGGTATGTACTTAAAATATACAAAGCATATGCAGGAGTGCTGTTTTCTGCAGGTCAACACCTTCAGCTTGCGTTAGGTGCCTAGGTAGAAATGCTTTGTTAGTGCCTGTCTGTGAAAGGTTTTCTTTTAGAGATGCATATTTCTGAAGAAGTTAATTCTTGAGTGTGAACTGCTCAGATGACAACAAGCAATCACCTTTTGTCATATTCTGTGATGGTCAGCAGACTTGCTAACTTTTGTGGTAACTTTTGAATCAACAGTTTTGCTCAACAGCTGTCGCCTTCAAAGCTTGGATTCATCTCCAGAGCACCTTGGTCCTGTACATTGGGTGAGGAGAGGGAGATTTGAGAAAACGATGCGTGCTTGTATCATTAAAAGATGAATTCTAAGTCATGGAGGGTGGAGGAGTGGGGAACAGGAGTAAGCAAGGGATTTTGAACACTGGCATTTTCTATGTGAAGAATAGTTTGTTGCGTAGGAGCATTTGAAAAACGTCTCTCCCTTGAGCAAGGAATGCACTGACTTTTAGGATATTTCTATGGAAAGTAGAAGGCTGAGGTTGAAGACCAGGTCTGAATTAAGCCCTTGAGAGGAGTCATACAGTACTTAGGCAAACATTTGAAGCACTGAGCTATTCTGGAATAGGTTTTCTCTTTCCCTTCACTTTTGCCCAGTGTTTTTCTCCTTTCAAAATTTCCATTCAGAAGGTGAGAACCCTTTCCTGAATGAAACGTAATAGGAAAACTGGAATTTCTGCAGGAAAGCTTGGTAAACTAGTGTTTCCTAATAAAAAAAAACCCCAAACATTTAGCTCCAAATTTCTCATTAAGTCCCCCAAATTTCTCTTTAAATTTCCCCCACCTCCAATCCCCTTATTCTTTATAAAATACTCATCAATTTTTATCTCCTCTCTGCTTGCATGTCTCTCGGGCTCCTTTTCACAAGCCCCACACTTCCCTCCTCACAATTTTCCGTCACACTGGCTTCCAGCTCCAGCAGCTTCTCCCTGCCTGTACAGGGAGCAGTAACAAGGAGCATGAGAAATGCTGATGGTGCCCTGCTCTGAGCTACAGTACCTGGCAGCAGCCCTGGAGAGGAGCAGCCCTTTGAGAGAAAATGTGAGAAATGCTTCCAGGTCATCCTTGCCCTGGGCTTGCATCCATCCTGTCTTTTGCAGGTGAGAGTTGAGGAAGGTGAAATTTTCTGAGTTTTCACTTTGAGAAAACTCTTTAAAAGTGGGAGTTATTTTTACTGAGATTATACTGTGGTGTGCTTTTCTTTATTTTTATTCTTTCTCACAAACTGTTAGATTTTGGCCCACTGAGAGCATTTTTGAGTAAGTGGTAACAAGCCATCCTTGCTTCGAGTATAGAGGCATTCCTGTATTTCAAAGACAAGAGGCAAGAGCTCAAGATTTTTTTTCCAGAGTAAATATGTCAGTGTGGAAAATGTTATCCTTGGGAGTTAATTTTGCAAAATTACAAGCAGTGTGAAAAGGAGGGTTTGTAACAAGAAGGATGTGGCAGCTTTGGGAATGTGCTAAACTGCTTGCTCTGCCCATAAGAACTTTTATCAAAAGATCATAAGAACTTTTATCAAAGCAAAAACTTCACGGTGGTAATCCAACAAAAAGAAATTTGATATATATATCTATATATAAACTACTTAAAAGAAAAAATCAAACAAAAAAAAGCCAAAATTCATGTGTGCTAGATCAAAATACTACTACTAATAAGCAGCAATAGGTACAACCTTGACAGATGCAGAAATTTATTCTGTTAAACCCTAAAAACTTTGAATACACCCTCACAAGCCTCTTCTGCTTTACTTACATAGAACAATCTGCCATGAAGAACAGGTTTTAAACTTAAATCATCTCTCCCTCTAAATTTCTAGTAATTCCTAGACCCAGACTGCTCAGCTAATTTTAGTTTCATCTTGGTCAAGGTAGTTCAATCCAGAAACAGGTATCCACTGATATAACGAAAAAATGTGCAAAGCTAGCTTCAGGTTTGATATTCTAAGGGGAATTTCACATTGCTTTTAATTTTATGTATTCAATCTGGTCTTCTCTGCCAGGCTGCCAAATGCCAATTTAACTGGGCAGAATGTTAAATGGCAAAAATTACTTGCTACGTCCCTTCTGCAGCCAAGCTGACACACAGAGATAGAGAAATCCTGCAAGGACTCTGCATCTCTCTGTACTCTCATTCTCCTGGACTGGGAGAAAACAGAAATCTCACAAGAACAATATTTTTCCTGACTTATGGAGACAGTACACACAAGAAAAAGCACTGGTGTTTTGGGTGTGCTTCATATTATGAGACTGAGTCAGATTCAGCACTAGCTGGGGCTGCCTTGATTAATGCACTTCACAAAACTCTTGGACTGAAGGAAATTATTTGCCTGTTCAGTACAATGTGACCTAGATCTGGACTTGAAGTTAAACTATAATTGAGCCCTAAAATTGCTGTGGACTTTTCAACTCTGATAGCACTCGTGGAGTATGAGGGAGCTCAGCTCTTTCAGTGGTGGTGTTCTGTGTCTCGCCAGTACTGCCTTTAGTTGAATAAATTGTTAACCTGAGCAGAAGCCAAGAAAGTGATTTAAGTCAAAATTGCTGACCCTGTCTCTTCTGTAGCTTTAGCTTCAAATACTTCCATAATAGTGTTTGATATATATATTTTTTTACCAATTTTAGCATAGTGTTTGGACTAGGTACAATGCTTTGCATAGTAATTAACAGCTGATTTTCATGGCACCAAGTAGATTACTTTTAACTATACTATTTTCACAGAAATAAACCAAATCAAATCAGCATCATTCAGCAGTCATTTTATGCAAGTGAATGTGCATTCACCTGGTCTGCCTGTGTTCTCTCCGATTTGATGCTTTGTAGGAAAAAAAGGCACCTAAAATTGTTTTAATCCTTTACAGGTACATTAAAATGATGCCGCTGTCCAGCTGATAAATTGACTCCATTGTATCTGTTCTAAATTTATATAGATAGCAAAGTTCTGCACAGTCATCCGTGATTTATCTTTTATATTTGGAGTAGAGTCATAATCATTCACTCTTTTCAAGTCTAGTTTGGCAACTTTATCTCACTTGCAGTTTGCATTTCTGAAAGTGGAAATATATTCTGCAGCTTTTGATGTGTTGATTGGTAAGGAGGTAAAGACAGCTGCACACACGTCTCCAGAGACTCAGCTCAATGGCTAAATGAAGACCTCTAGTGCTTTCTTGTTAGCCAAGATAGATCTACATCCAGATGAACCACAATTAGTCAATAGTGAAGGCTATAGGTTCATGTGATCAGAAGCCACAAATCAGTTTTCCCTAGGACTTAGTTATTGGCAGATAGTGCCTTAGGCTATGCCTTGCTGCTGCTTGCCTGACTGTAATTTTTCCCCTAGTGAAGTTTTTAAAGTCACATACTGAGACTGGAGCAGTGATCTCCTGACAACAAGGCTGTCACTGGCTTGTCAAATATCAATTGCTTATCAAACAAATTGTCTGCTACTTTAATGTACCTGGCCCCTTGCTATTAACAAAGCTTAAAATGCCACTGGTTCCTGTGCTGCTGTTTACTCTGTTGGTACCTATCTGCTTACCCACATACCCTATTATTTTGATTTGGTGTGGGCCAAATCCTTCCTTCCTGCGACAGTAATGGAAGCACACCAAAATGATTTAGAGACAAGGTCACTGCATATCATTGTGAACTTGTGAAACCATATCAGTAAACCAGAAAGGAGCCCTAATTCCTGCTGGAATCTAAACCTTGGGCCAAAATGGTTTTGTTTCAGAAGGTTTGGTTAAGGTATTTATTTGCTTGGAGAGCTTCACATTGTATACAGCTTTGTGTTTGGTGTTGGTTAAAATTAGAAGCAAAACTATATTGTGAGGAAATGTCTTTTGAGGGTTTCAGAGACTCTGGGGCATGATGAGGTGTACAGCCCCACAATTCTCACAAGTGACAGAAACATATGATTCCCCAATTTTATGGGTAGTTAAAATAAGTCTCAGAAGCTGCTTTACTTCCTCACCCAATGGATGTGTTGTAGAGTTGCGGGCAGAGCGCAAAGGTTTTATCATCTGCCCCTATTTGTAGTTACTAGCCAGCCTGTCTCCTCTGTAGACAGTTTACATGCCAAAATGGCATCTGCCGTGGCTTCTGGGCAGCGTGCTACTAGAATCAAATCAAATCTTTCTCATTGCTGCTCTGCAAATAAAGGAAAAATTAAGGCCAGTGGAAGTAAAAGTAATTCTTCAATGAACTGAGCATATAAAACGTGCTTTAAAATTTCCAGCACCCTGCAGTGATGGTGATTAGTTAAAGAAACATCACAGCCTTGTTACTATCACATCTTTTAAAACCTTTTTACATTACACAAAGATGGTCTAAGAAATTAATTAAAATGTTGGACAATAACATAATCAGGGATATCTCTATTTGCAGTCTTTTCTCTGTGCTTGCATACATCTTTTATCTGTCAAGTACAGCAAATAGCTAATTAGCCCCCTTTTAAGTGCTTCACTGCTTGTATTGGAGCTATAGTCATGCCCTAGTGGGATGGTTTCCAGGAAACCTGATATACATTCTCAGCTCAAAGAGCATATGCCTATTCCTAAACTGTTAAGAAACTGGTAGAGAATAAAAAATTCTCATTTAAAAAATTTCGTTGTTCATGGTTCTCAGAACACATCTGTTCTGTCAGCATTTTAGACACAGAGCAAGCCAAAATCCAGAGTTCCTGTGTGGCTCCTACACAGCAAAATTCTTGCCAATGTCAATCAGAGGATTGCTAAATATGGGCTGCAGGCTATCACCTAATGTGTTCCCTAAAAGGTAAGTTTTTAATATGATTGGTATGACTCATCATGTTAAATTGTTGCTTTTATTCGGTCATTTTCTGCTTGGGCAAAAAGCCCAGCATAATTGGAACTGAACTAATAGGCACTTGTTTTGAATTAGCTACCTTAGAATTACTAGCTATTGTACTACACCACCGTGCATTAGTATTAAAGTAGTAAATCTGACAAATAATCAAATCGCCTTCATTTTACATAACGATCAAGAAAAAAATCTACTTACAAATGAAAGCAATGCTGGGAGATTCCACCCACTCCTCTTTCTGAATTAAAATCTTTACGATAGAAAGGCCTCATTGAGGGTTACTATAACATAGAATGTCACATGTCATCTCATGCTGACCACAAAAATAACTTTAGGCGCCACTCTGCTGCAATTAGCAGCTGTAAGATTATGATGTTTTGACACAGGTGAGGCAAAAACTTCCAAGCACAGAGTGAATATAAGGGTTACACAACTATTCCCTCACAAAAAACCCCACCCCATATATTATTTATACACCGAAAATGTAATAAAAAAGGACTTCTTTTTTTCAGACAACTGAAAGTAAGTTCTGCCACCAAGTAATCTGCAATGTGATGACAGAATTTGACCACTGTTATTTAAGGATTTCTACTCGTCTGTGAGCCTTCGGAGTAAATATGCTTATGTCCTCTGCTCTGCCTCATTGGAAGGTATCAATTATGGTATAAGATGATTAAATACCAACATTTGCTTATGTCCCACTATCTCGTATAATTATAAGGTAGACTCTGTCCCCATTTGTTCCCCAAGCAGCATTTTACTCTGAGTGGTGTGGTTAAAAATACAATGGACTACTTATGAAGGAGAATAATGTATATTTGAAAACAATAATAATAATCACATAGCTCTATGTTTTCTTGGCACGGTGAAGGGGCATCTTAAAGATACCAAGCAATTATTTTCTATGATAGCTGTTTGAGATGTAACTAGTAGACAGACTACACATTTTTTAAAAAATATAACTTGGGAGCAGATCATTATGTTAAAAATGTGTAAAAAGGCTTTCGATTGCCTCATTCTTCCTTTCTCTTCAGGTCTGTTTTGCAAGACTTGGCACTTACCTGATATACATCCCTACGATACCTCTTTACTAACATTTAAGTATTTCTTTTTTTTTTTTTTCTTTGAAAAGCTGGAATTTGCAGCTAGAGTGAAAAGAACATAGGGCCAATATACCAGGTGACTTACTTCTATAGTAAGAACCCTTATGTATGTCTAGGAACAGTTCCACGGTGCATAACAAACACATTTCATTTTGGCTCATACTACTCCACAGATTTCCACAGGACGTTTGCGGAGTTGTGCAGGAAGAGAAACAGCCTTATTGGAGATGTCATTCCTGGGAGGGAGGTGCCTGGGTATGGAGGTTCCGTCTCCCACGTGCTACACTTGAGGCTCAGGAGGCCTGGTCTTGGTCTGAGCTTTCTGTGTGCAGTTTCCTTGGTCAAAAGAGAGGGAGAGATCATAATCCTGCAGCCTCGGTCTTAGGGCAGGTTCAGAGGAGGGAGTGTATCCATGTTGCTCTCCTCAACATAAAATAAGTGCTCACTGGGGCTAGGGGATGAAGCTGGGAATTAAAAGCTCCTCTCACCACCACTACCAGTAAATTGAGTTGCCTTAACCTTAGTGTTGCTTGGTTTGAAAGTTTTGCTAGATGTTACCATTCAGCAAGAAAGGCTGCAAAAATGAAACTGGCAGCAAAGCGGGAGGTGCTGGCCTGACTGGATGGCTCCAGGCTGAATTTTTTGTTTCTAAAAAGGGGATAATAACAGTCCTTCACCTCTCGGAAGTGTCACGAGTTTATTTATACTGATACCTTTGAGGTGCTTGCGTTCTGTGATGAGAGGGAGAGGCGGTAGAAGGCAGAAAGGGTAAATACTTTAAATACTGTAATGTGACCTCCATCCTCCCTTGTGCTACTCTCCTCTACATACGTGAGCTCATAGTTAACACACACCTATCCAGATAAAAGTCTGCACCACCTTTGGTGTTACTCATTTCTCTGAAATGGGGTTTTTTTTGCGCATGCTGGGTTTTAGCACTGAAGTGAATGAATGAAACTCTAGACAGCAGCAACATTGGCAGGAGGGCAGGGAGTGAGAGGGGTGTTAGAGAAAGGTAAAGTGCACATAAAACTGGATAATGTCACCTGCTGCTCCCCATCATGCAACTTAAGAAATGTACAGGAATTTACTATGTACAAATGTTCTGCTTTGTAACTACTGAATTTCACGGTTGCCTATTGGCCACTTGTGAATTTGTAACTGGATATTATCAATTTCCAAATGGCTGGGATGTTTGTGCACACGTAGTGTTTGAAGAAGTGTAGTAAATACATGAGAGAAGCTGTGGTATTCACTGCAGAGGGCACAAAAGGAAACAAAAACGCAAAGGAGTGTCATGCAGTTTGCTATTAAACTGGCACAACCACATGAAATATGCAAGCATAAGCTGGTAGGATTCCCAAAGCATTCCCATATGGATATAATAGAAACAGTTATGTACTCCAAGGAAGAGGTTAAAAGGGTTGTCCATAACCAAAGCATTATGGGCAAGATGGTTTAAATGTAATTAAGTCATTAGAAACTATTGCTAGGGCAAACCCCAACTTTTATTTGATCCCCTTGAGTTACTCGCTACAGAACAGGATGAGATCCAACCTGTCAGTGCTACTGGGTTTATGTACCAACATCTGAGAGGTAAAATTTGCAGAACTAAAATAACCCCTGATTTCACTCATCTCTTCTGAAATGTCTCAAGTGTCACTTTTCTAGGAGACATTTTCTTCCAACATTATAAAAAGTTTTCCTGCTGCTAAGTATTAGGTGACCAGAACATAACATACCACAGCTACCACGTCATATAGTGACATGCAGTGCTTCTAACACATTACTGTTAATTATAATTACTATTATTTCTTACTATGAAAGTCTTAGAAACTGCCTTTTTTATTTTGTATGTTCTCAACACATCAAGTTTATGCCTCTACCTGGGCATCCTTAATCTTATCTTATGATAATTTTCCTGTTTTAATAATATTATGTCATATCATGATGATTATGTCATATATAAATAGGTGGATACAAAAAGGCAAAACTGAAAAATATGCAAAAATTGTAAACAACTTCAAAAAAATCCTATTAAAATTTTGAAAATGAACAGTTTTCTAACATAATCCTCTAAAAAGAATATTATTTTTATTTGCTTAGAAATATGGGATTTTAAAACTATCATTCTAATTCAGAAGAAAAGTGAATTTCCATGTTAAAATAAAAATCCCATTAACAATGAACTTCAAAAATATGCATACTGTTTGATATGTTCATGATGTGTGGCAAAAGGTGATAATTATCTCCTTCCAGTGATATTTGTGCATAATCATCAAAGCAATAGTCAGCAGAGGGAGGTTTTCATTTCCCCTTTCCTTTATTATTTTCAAACTCTTCCACCCCATACCTTTGGGTTAGGAAGTTTGCCCCTTTGCATTAAGGCCCTTTGTGTGTGACCTGCTGCCAAATTCATCTCTATGCATTGTTTTCAGTTATACTGAGAGTTGTGCCTTCCACGAGTCTTTGGCACTGTATGATGAAGCGCTCTATTTATATTAAAATGAAGAAGTTCCTAAGGGAGACATAGAAGAGAATGAAACAACAAACAGAGCTTTAGAGACTGGATATGCGAAGTGACAATGACAGCAAAATGGTTGCTCTTGTTACGGAGTGGCCCAGAGGGCTGCAGAAAGACTTATAGCATGAGCCCCACTGGCTTGAACTTTGCAGCTCTTACAGGCTTAGGTACTTGCCACAAGAAGATGTTTTACAAGACAGAAGTTAATCAAACAATTTCTCAGGATTGCACAACTTGATTTGGGATGTCGTTGACATAATACGTGGCGTGAGGCTTTGCTGTATATAAATTAGAGGAATTATTTTAACATTGAACTGTATTTCTTCATTTAAATCAACTCACAACTGTATTGCTGTTGTTATGATTTACTTAGTCTAGATAATAGGAGAAACAAGACAAAGATGTCATATCATACGACGACTAATGCCCTACTGGTTCCAACTCGAGGGAAGAGAGAAAGTGAATTAAGCTGCTACTGAAATGTGCCCTGCAGGTCAATTTGAATCGGGCAGGAGTGCTATAAAGTGGTTTATTGTGGTGGGGGGAAACCATTGTTAAATTGCTTGGAGGACTGTCTCAAACTGAACACGATGAGGGAAGTGATGAGGTTGCTGTGCCCTCTCTTCTGATGGTACAAGCAATCCACCTGGCCACATACTGGGTGCAGGAAGGGCAAAAGGATGGGAATTATGAAAGGTGAATTTTGAAGAAAAAATAATATTTCTCCAAGTAGTTTTGGGGAAAGAAGATCAGATATGATTTTTTTATTTTTAAGAAAAAATAATGAGATGGAGGAGGCAGGTGAGGGCATTGCAAATTGCTGTTTTGATTGCACATGAAGGCCCTGTCTGGGCCAAAAGAGCATTGCAAGTAAGGAGACCTGGTGCTACCAGGAGAGGAGAGTTAGGACTGAGCTTCTATGGAGGGAACAGGTTTTTATCTGTTTCTGTTTTCATCACATGATATTTGACTTCAGTGTATAATATAGAAGAAATACTTATTGAAGACTCAACCTGTCCTTTGTCAGGTCATCAATTAGCCAGCTACAACTTCCCACTGAGTATCAAAGGGAGAGCCTGTGCTTCGTACTGGTTCCAGTACAAATGGGAGACAGGCTACACTTGATATTTCCCAGCTGCACTAGCAATATTTAAGGAACTTCTTTTCAGTTTCAACATCTGCTACAAAAAGAGGGCACCATCTATTGGAAATAAATAAAGTGGTAGTCAGACACTCTAATGAGCAAACTTGTTCAGGAAAAAAATAATTGTTCCCTCTGGATACAGACCTGCAGATGCTGATAGCACTGGTAGGGAGGAAAGATCACCTTTTACAAAGCAGAGACGTAATTTATCGCATTCCTAGTCCAGAGGAAGTCAAGACCAGGGCATATCCTTCGCATCTTTATTTTTTAAAAAATGTTTTCTATGAAAAACAATGAAATTAACATTTTAAACATCTGAAAATACTTCCTGTCTTAAATTTACCTTAAACTTCTTTTTTTTTGGTGGTTGTTTTTAATTGCAAATGTATTTTTCGTAACTGTCACTGCAGAGGACAGGAGTTGTCTAAGTCAAATAGGAGAAGTTCCCAGAAACAAAACCTAGACCTTGTTGGTTTTTTTGGATCCAGTTCCAGACTATTATCTACCTCAGGTCATGTTGTCTAGGACACTAGCATCCCTAGCACAGAAAATGTGCACCAAAGAAGAATCTACTTGGGGATTTGTCACTGCAGAACTCCCCTGACATCTCCCCTGCTTGCTATTGCCCTGAGATTATAAGGAGCCTCAAAAGCCATTCTTCACTTCTATTGCAAATACCTTCTGAATACAGGGAAGGGAGAAAAAAGGAGAGTGGAGAGGAATATTTGGATATTAATTTCCAAATAATATAGTAAGGTTTTTTGTTTGTTTTCTTTTTAATCGGTAATAGAGTTATGAAGAGTTTCAGGGCTGTGTAAACTCTGCACAAGGGCAGCTCTGCTAATTGTCCATTAAGGGCTGAGTTTGAAGGAAATCACCTTTTCCAAAGGGGCTTCTTTCCTCACAGATTTTGAATACTGGTCATAGAATACGTGCACAATTTATGTTAAAAGTACTTTATTTCCCTGTGATTCCCAAATTGCCCATTGTAAATGTCCAGTTGTAAACCAGTTGTCCATTCTATCTTGATCCCGCTCCTCATCCAAAATTTGATTTGGTTTAATGATCAAATTCTGTCATTTGTTAATGGATCATGCACCAGAGAGACTTGATGTATTTTTCATACATCAGCTAGTCCAGAGTGTGGATTTGTCTCTGCTCCTTTGGATCTCTGCTAAGTAACCTAAGCTGCATTTCTCATGTCAGACTTTGAGACACCTACCTTCAAAATACCTAGAGAGAGTGAAGGCAAAAATTTGGAGTAAGGTAGCTCTGAGGGATTATTTCCTTCTGGCAAAGTACTGTGGAAGATGTACACCTTTTATTTCCACGTATTTTCAATTCTTCTTCCACATAAGCAAATTTGTCTGAGCTGCTTTGGATGTCTTGGAACATGTCCTTGTGTCCTTAACTTGTTTTGGCTGCGGTACAGGTTTAATTTCTCTGGCATTCATTGCTGGATTTTCTTGATAGAACTAATACCACTGTCAATGGAACAGAGAAATTTGTGAAGTTTGGTAATTGGCCAAGCATAAAATAGGCATTTCAGCAGAGATTAGGGAAGGTAATGAATCAATGAGGCTACTGCCTGTTTAGAGTCAGACGCACGTAGAAATTAGAATGAAAGATTTTTATTTTTTTTATGTGTTTTTCTGGTTACACTGGATTTCTTAAGGATGGTTACAGAGCCTTAAAACATGCAGCCTTAAAAAAGCAGAATATCACGCCCACACTGCTGCCATCTTGGATTAATTCTTTGGAGTTCATGGTATGGCCAACTCAGCTAACAGGGAAAATACTGTGGGACGTGCCCCTTGTGACCTGTAGCTATAAACCAGAGCCCAGAACTCGGTACTAGACTCCCACCGCTCCAGAATAACCATATTGAGCAAACCTCCCACTTTAAAACTGCATCTGACCTGTCCTGCCTGCTGATTGCCGTGTCAGGTATGATGGTTTATAGAGTCTTAGGAGTTTAATCAAGAAGTCTGTAAAAATCAGCTGGAAACAACATATGCTTTATTGTGATTAAAATGCCTGAGACAGTAGCAGTAAGTGTAAATGATGCTATGTAACAGTGATTACATATTATTGGTTAGATCTTCTGCTAATGTAAATTCAAATATCTGTGTTTGAGGCCATGTTTCTCTAAGTCGCTCTGTAAAGATTTCAAGTAAGAGAGATCAATTTTAATTAAGCACATGTTTTAGAGATCATATAAAACTGGAGAGAAAAAAAATCATATATTTTTTTTTACTAGCATGTTATTGAATATATTGTAGAAGATTAAGGTTCTGCATCTGTTAATTAGGCTTTTTTATGATGTTACAGAATGTGGAATTAACAAAGATCAGGAAAAAGCTAATTTTTATCTGAGAAAAATTACAAGAATAAAAAAATCAAAGGTATACATTAAATTCAGAGACAGAGATACAGCTACACTTGTTCAATAATAAATGTTACAGCAAAGATGTTTCTTCAAAATAACTTGTTGTCTAAACTTGCTAATATAAAACAGTTTAACTAAACTATGCTTTGAGCACAGTTGAAATAGTCAGATGGCAAACCAGTATTTTAACCAGACTGGCTCAGCAGTTTAGTCTAAATGTGAGTTTTATCATGTATTGTTTTTCACCTCCTGTAGTTATTCCCTCAAACAAAATAATTCTTCCTGTCCTTACTAGAGTATAATATGATTCCAACAAAATTATTGAGAAGAATAAAAGATATTAAATTCATTTTCAAAGAAAGAAGAAAAAAAACCATCAGGAACCATAAATTAGCAACCTATATGACACAAATGGCAACAGGCGAAGTTGTTACCTCTTTGTACAGCTGCGTGCTTAAGCACTTCATTGCCTGTGTGCCTGTGGAAATGGATCATCCCAGCTTTCTCCTTCTCTGGGTTTATCGACCTTGGTGTCTCAATGGGCTTCCAATGGCTTGGAAGTGGATGGGGTGGAGCATATGTTCTAGCATGTAGACATCACCAGCAAAGCCTCCCCTGGTCTTGTCTCCCCTTCTCACCTGAAGCATCTCATGGTGACCTACTACAACTGCCCTACCAGGCTCAGCTGAGAAGTCCCTGGGCTTCCTGCACGTTGCTTTCGCTGTCCGGATCATGTTCACTGTCAAGGGTTTTTGTGGGCAATAGTTAAAGTTTAAAGAAGGGTCCTTGCTAATGGAAGAACCTTTTAATTGTTAGTCTTCTCTATTAAGTTACAAAAATTTGGAATTAGTATCAAGAGAAAGGGAAATTCTAACACAGGGAAGTTGCAAGAATGAAAGAAATCCGTGGTATACAAGGTTAATGCACTTCCTCCAGAAAGAAGTGGAAGAGCAACTTCAACACACTTTGATTCATCGGGTTTTTAATTGCTGCTGGAATCATTAGACATTATATATATGGCCATACTGAACAGCCTGGTCGCTGTAGGTCAATAGGTTAAGGCCATGTTTTGTACCATGTTGTGAGGAAGGCTGTGTTTATTTTACCATTTGTAGGTATGCTCCCGTTTCTATATTTTGATTTAAAATTTATCATATCTTTTTCTCAGGCAACCTGAAGCAGAGATACAGAGATACTGTATGTGATGACAGGCCAAATTCGCCTCTTCGCTATAAATAATCACTGTAAGAAAATTAAGGTGCAAAACCATGCCTGCTGTAATTGTTGCATACTTATTAGCAGCTTTCCCTTTCCAGATTCTCTGGGTATTTGTTGCCCATGATAATGTGAATACTTAAGGGGAAAGTGTAATTAGCGACTGTGTAGTTCATTCAGTAAACATTTCTGAGCTGTTTGATGTGACTGAACTGAGCATCACATATAATTTTACACTTTTATCCTACCAGGCAACTGACAGGTCTCTAATCTCAGTCTCAGAGCTTTCACTCTGCTTGAACTTTGCTTCATAGAGGTCATTTTCCATCCACTTGGGAGCAGGAGCCACGTCCGTTAAATCCCACAGAGTCGATAGATGCGATAATAGCTTTAGGCACATTTTCTTAGAACTCGGGGGAAAAGACAATTTCAATAAATGTAAAGCTATACTATCTACAATCTGCAGAATACGTAAGCAAATCTCATAGGAGAACATCTTTCTTTTACCTCCTGGCAAGAATCTCTTTAATAATATCATGTATTTGTTTGTTTTCAGTATCAACCCTTGATAAGGGCAGCAAAGTTGCACACAATGATTTAAGAAGAGAATAAAGAGGAGGAGAATGCACGAGGTGAAATGAGCAGCAGAATATTCCCTCAGGTTTGAATTTTACAGACTATTAAATAGTCTAATACATATTTCTACCCTCAGAGAAAGGCACAGGATAATAGGGAGCGTGCACGGTGGCCTGCCCCTCATATTGCAAATATGAAGGCAAGAGTTAGCTCAACACACAAAATAGTGGTATGAGAAAAGTAGAGGCCAAGCATCTATCAGTACATGCTGCTAGCACGCTAAATAGGCTTGTACACATAATGCTTTGATATATTTTGCATCGTATAGATCACAGCTCATCAAAACAAGCTTGTAGGTTGCATCTGTCAAGATAATTAACGGACAATTCTTCTGTAGCAGATGTCTGAAGTAAGCAGGAAGGACAGTTCTTCCCTTGACATGGCATCAAAGGAGGAACAACTAATATTAAAATAAAATAATGTGAGTTATTTCAGTTTGATCATAGCTGCCTAACATAAAAATTAATGCCCCTCACACAATAAAACAAACAATCCCTCCGTGACTGTCCAACTCTCATACTGAAATTGAAAATAAACTTTCGATTCTTTCAACGTTTTTGCTATTGTCTTTGATTTTTTTTTTTTCCCCCTTGATATATTTGTGGTGCAAAGGAATAAATCTTGAAAGTAAAGTATCCCCTCCAGCAAAATATTTTACTCCATTTGCCTTGGAGAATTCCACTGCAGGGGAGAGAAAAGGAAGAAAAAAAATGCCTTGCAGAGTAGCTGGAACAGCTTCAAATTCAATAGCCTAAGAGATTTTCCTTTAAATGATCTTTCTAAATATAACAGTTCAATAGGTCAGTGGTCAATATGAATGTTATCTGCAAGCTGGAGCTATTAATTTCTGCAACACTGTCCAGATGCCAAATGTTAGCCTAATGTTTTATACACCAGCTTTCTCACACATACACTTAAATGAACATTAGGCAAAAACTGGGCAAGTGGTGCTAGTGCTCCCATACTAAAAAGGAAAATAGCTGCTAGATTACAATACACTAGTTTAAAATTTTTCTTCTTTCCTTTAAAAGGACCCCTGAGGAATGGTCAGCCTGAATGGAAGAATGTTCCTGACAGTGAGGTGAGAATTTGTACAGCTTCATGACAAAGGTGAGAGAACCAACATAGATAATAGTGCTTTAGAATAATTCAACTCCATTCAAAACTCATAGTAAGACATGACAGAGGTAGCAAAAGGTTGAAAGCTCTTAGGAAATAAATTTCGAAATGGAAAGTTTATTAGGTCCTGTGAGAAGAACATGAATATGGTGCTGTCCCTGGCTGTATTGGCTGCTCCAGAGGAGGCAGAGCTGGGAGGAGCTTTGCTCCACTCTGGGCTCCCAGGGTCTGGCTGGGGCTAATGCAGGGGATGCAGTGGGGGTGTAGCCTGGCATGCAGCATCAATCCCTCGAGAAAAGGGAGGTGAGCTCCCTTCCCTGACTCTGAGAGGTGTCTGGCACAGGGTACAGTGTTTGCAAGGCTGGATGATGCATTCCTGCTTCAGTCTGTGCATGCTTATAGTGTTAAGTAGCAGCCTGCACTTGTTGCAGCGTCTGCAAGTGACGCAGATAACGGAGCTGACTCAATTGCAACATCACGTTTTCCCACTGTCGATGTTTAGGCTGTGGGCCTCTGCCCTCCTAGGTCCTCATTGAAAACACATTTTAAAATATTTGGCCTCCCTTTTATTTCTGCTCAGCACTCTGAGCACCCTTTTCTGTGCACTATTCACTCTCCCTAAGAAGAGTTATTTAAGGCCTCACTTTATCCTAAGAACTTGTTCTTGCAAGTTCATCTATGGCTGTCCAATATCAAGAGACCACCAAGAGTTGTGCCAATTGTTTCAGACTTGATCACAGCACGGAGAGTCTCAGCACAGCAATTGGTGTGTACAGCCTGCCATGTCACTGAGTTATTTTGCATCTTCAGATGCATCTTGTGGGAATCCACAGAAGCAGGTCTGCAGTATTTGTCTTGTAAAGAATGCAAAGTGACATTTTTGCTTTCTCCCATATCTCTAAGGAAGAAAAGTCAATCACATCCTCCAGAAATCCACTGAGTTGCAGTTATCTGAATGCAAGGTGCTAACCTGTTGAGCCATGTGCTAGAAACTAATACTTCCTTGGGGAACTGAGGCTGGACAGCTAGTTCTGTGATATGATTTGGCTCAACACAGTATGTTTTTCAGTGGTGTTGCAAGAACCCGGAGAAAACATCAGAGAATTGCTATGGGCAGAGGGAAAACACTGTCAAAGAAACCAATTAAGGAGAGGAAAAGAGCTCAAAAGGTTTGCTCCCTGTTGTACTGGAGCTGGTTATTCTGTTTCGAATCACGGCTGCTGAGCTAATTTTTCTACTACAATATTTGTGGTTGCAGTCAGGCCAGAAGTGCATATTCGCACTCAGAGGACCTTATTCTTGTCTTTATTTCTGTCTTTCGAGCGACAACTTTATTTAAGCAAACTACCACCTCTACTTCATTACTCTAGATCAGTTTTCTCCTACTCAATCCGCTACCTTGGCCAGTTTCTTTGCCATTTCCTCTCACATGTTTTGTCATCACCTCAAGTTCAAAGATTTACAGTGACTCTATTTCCACTTGCTGGAGTTTGTCACTACAGCAGCCTGTCAGTCAGGTCCATTCACTCTACCCATCTTTGACCACCTTTTCCTCTAAGTCCTCTCACCCAAGCTATGTCCATACCTAGGAGATATTCTCCTTTCCTTCACTCATTCACCTGCCTAGATTTAGTTCTCACTGGGGTTTTCTGCATCTGCCAGTTTGATGTCCATCTTTTCTAGCTATGTGTGCCTTTTTTGCACAAAAACCTTGACAGCACTATCAGAGAAATGCTTTCACCTTACCCATGAGGTTTTGATGTGCTGTATAGCACAGTGCAAGCCAGTCAAATCTGATTTTTAAAGTTTGTTATTTACTGAAGCAGTTCTCATCTCTGGGAAACTTTAGCATGGGTGATTTAATTATTAATATCACTTTGCTGATACATGCCTGGAATTTATTTTTCTCTCAATAGATCTCGTGTACGAATAATAAATATAACAGAAATAATAACAGAATTACTATTTTTATGATCAGTTTATATCCCCATGTGATTCTAATAAGAAGAACCCAGGTTGGGAAAGAAGCCATGAAGTTTTATTATGTCTGTACTCTAATCCTAATCCTCTGATGCAGAACAAAATCCATCTATGCCAGAAAATATCATATGGAAACCAGAGACCTTTAAGTTTTTACTGCTGCTGTCCCAAATGGAGGTATATATGTGAACAGTGCTGAGCTCAGAATTATGGTCCATGACCAGAAGTAACATATGCAATGCCAGAGGACCTTACTCGTTACAGAGGCAGGTTTAACATGTTTTTTGCTTTACTTGAACGTATGGCTGATGGTGGTTCTGGAGGATTGCACTGGCACTCGGGGATCGCTGCGAAGCTAGCAAAGCTCTCTTTTATTTTAACCAAATTCTCCCTAAAGGAGTGGAGAAGGATGTTTTGTTGGTCCTGTGCTGCTCATCATTTCTCCCAGGCATTTTTCATTTATGGTGACCATTGAGTTTCTGGTAACTTGCTTTTGTAAGTTGGTAGAGAAAGGTCTCTATGTAACCTGGAAACTGGGAGAAAAGTTTTCTTTTTAGAGCTTTAATGTTCTTTAAAGTGTAAGACATCCTAATCTTTTTCTACAGCAAAATTTATCATCTCTTTTGGACTTGTTGCACTGCATTAGATAAGCAACCTTCTTACTCAAAAGAGTGTCTAAACAGCAATTTACATAGTAGAATATGTCAATGGTCTAAAAGAACTAGTTTCCAAAATATGTTTTGAAAAAATCCTTATTTAATATAAAACCACAAATAAAACTGAAGAATTGGATGCAATTAGTGAATTCATGGAAGGATTAAATTCTGCTCCCTTTTAGATTGATCTGATCCTTGAAATGGCCACAGATAGGCTTTTATAACTGCAAGTCTAAAATAACCTCAGGGAAAAGCATTTTCTCTCTTAAAAGCTAGACAGAAAAAAAAAATGTTGAAAAATGTAAAAATGGTTTCTACAGCATAAAAGCTGAGAGACAAATCTACAAATGGGATCAATCTGCCTCACTCCTGCTGCCTTAATCCAGCACCTCAAGAATCAATGTCTCAAGTCAATCGTACCAGATGAGGTGCTGATTGAGTTCCAGGTGCTTCCAGTGGTAGGAGGAAGGTTGCATTGGAAAATAAAGGGCCAATCTCCTCAGACAAGTAACTTTATTTTATGTAAAAGGGTAAAAGAACCATTTCCTGCCATGTGGAGAATTGGGTGGCTGTTTGTGGGGTGGAACTGAGCTCAACATGGTCACCTCCTCAGCCAAATGCTCCTGCCTTTAGCCATGCAAAATTGTTGATGATTTTGCAGGAGAGTTGTGAGTAAAGGGCAGAGTTGAGCAAGATTTCCTCTGCTTTCTGCCCTGTCATTTCTGGTTAATCTGAATCTCTCATAAAGGAAACATTACAAAATACTAATGTTTAGAAAGCCAGTGCTGGGAATATTAGAAAGGCTGGTCACCTACCGAGTAGGAAAGAATGCAAAAAAGAGAAATCTGCCTGGTGCACTTAGTTCTAAAATATCCACATCAGGGATTTAACATGCGGGCACGCTTCCTCTTGATTCATTAAAGCTTTGTCTTGCTGGCCTTAAACAGCCATGTATTGCTGGTAAACAGTCTTTTGGAAGGTACGTGATCATCCTGCAGCTTTGCTTTTCTGTGGCTTGTGCGGATCTTGCGCTAGAGAACGTTCCCCAGGGACCATGGACTGTGAATATCATCTGAAAAAATACTTGCATCTACAGTGAAGCCACTGGGGGGGGCCACAGAAATGCCATGGTTCTGCTATAGTACCCATCTGCTACCAGTTTGGCAAGAAAAGCCCCATTTCAGTATCTTTCCTTAGATGCCGTTTGGAAGTCTCGTGGTCATACTTTCTAATGACACTAAAAGCAGATTTAGCTGAAGCATTTTGATCTCCCTCTAGGGTGGGGCAGGCTTGTGATGGAGAATGAATTATTAAACATACATTTCACCTGAGAATAATCTTCAGGTATCTCTAAAGATCAGAGTGAAGTCAAAGCAATCTTGAGGTGTGAATTGGTGTGGTCTCTGTGGAAAGGGTGGGTAGATGGCATTTGGGTTGAGACTACACAAAATAGTTGGGGGTTACTATTTGACACTAGGAATTGTGCTAGATATGCAAGGAAGGTAATCTTGGCAAAATGCAGAGCTATCTTAGCACCTTGCCTCTCCTCAGGTAGCATGTCCTGCTCTCTCAGCAGAACAAAAAAAGCCAAACAAGGAAGACCTGGATGTCAAGAAAGTTGTCTTTTTGTGCTTCTCTCTCCTGAAAACGAGGAAAATTCTTGGCAGTCGCCATTCCACTGCTGTTAACAATTATTTGTGAAATGTAATAGCTAGCTAATTAATTAATAGCCAGCTAAATAATTCCATTCTACACATGATTTGGGGAAAAAGAGTCAAGTCTATTCCCTGCCCTTACCTGTACATTTCTTCCTGTTGTGGACAAAGTACCTTGAAGCTCAGCATGGTTGAGGAAGCCTTTGGATGTCCATATCAGGCTCCAAAGTGCAACTTCTTTCATTAACATATCTGAAAGTAAAACAAAGGAAATCCATCCAGAGCTTTCCCCAATCCTGTTCAAAGAGCACAAAGCCTTCAAAAACCTCTGTGGTTGAAAAAAATGTTACAGTCGTTGCCAAAAGAGGCACTAAGAAGTTAGTAAATATTAAAATGGAGTCATCTTTAATACAGCTCTTTCATGCATGTAACTTGGGATTTAACTTTCAACTGAACAAACACCAATTGAGAATGCAAAATGCTGTTGTTATTATTATCTCTTTATAGTAATATATTGCTCAAGAACTTTTAACTATGCAATGTGTGGGATAAACTGCACTTTGGGACACATGGAAAATGTGACAAGAAGGATCTTGGCCAGAGGTCACTTGGTTCACTTTGGGCAGAAGTTCTGCTAGTGCTTTGAAGCTGTCTCATGTCACAGGAATGCTCACTTCAGAAAAGGCAGTGAGAAATACATGAAAAATTTATTCAGGGCAACTTTTATATGCTTTTGGTGATTGCTCAGCATTACATAATGCTTTATAATAGTTCCGTGATAGTTCTCTGTGATGTGAATCAAGTGCCTGAACAGAGCTGTCTCTTGTATCATTCTGGATGGCCCAGCTGGAGAGATCGATGTGAGGCTGGTACAGGTCACCCAGGACAGACAAGAGCTGAGCCATTTTACAACTGAACAAAAGGGGTGTCCCAGGCAGCCCAAGTGACACTCACTATCTGTGTTTATGCACCTCATTGCTACTCTGCTCGTTACCATTCTGCTTCATGAAAGGAATATGTGTATGGAAAAGGTTACTATGAACAGTATGACTTTTTTTTTTTTTTCTTTTTAATGAGAGAATTAATTATGGGATTGAGGTTTTGTAAGGAAAAGACTGAATTTATCAGTCTGTATACATCAAGGGCTCTTAAAGCAAACCCTTAAATATGGGCTACTCTTATTCACTGCAAAGAAGACTGACATGTCTTCACCTTCCTTTGTTTCCCCTCGCTGTAATCCAAGCTGTGGTTTCAAGAGGAATCAGTTTGGTAAGGTGTAGCTACCTGCACACACTGCCTATCAAAGTGTCCTCAAAGACTAGTGACAGATTGGTCACCATGGCATAATAAATTAGTTTACATTTATACCCACTTTGCCTTGCTCTTGCTTTGGGTGAACCATGGATAATAGAATTTTCTGTTCTCTTTTTAAAGGTGATAATTTATGCTAACACAGGCAGCAATACAATGTAAAGTAGGCCTTTTATGTTTACTATGTATGTGCTAAAATGCATATTTGGCTTTAATTTACTAACTGTAGGGTTTAACTAAATTTCAAACTATCAAAAAGATAATTCAGGCTTTCTTGGATGTTGGGATTTGTTCAAGTGTTTTGGTGAGATAACAGCTTCTCATTACAGCTTTACACCTTCAGACTACTCAAAACATTGGAAAATAGGGTGCAAAGCCAGGAGGATGATTTCCCACTTTTCTGGTAATGGAACTGAGGAAATAACTGCATTTTCCCATGCTGATACCAATGTTTTCACACTAATTCCTGCACCAAGGTTCTATTTTCTCCCAATCAGAGTTTAACGTGGTGCAAATAAACCCCAACACATGTAAATGAGCCACATAACATTTGCAGTGGTTTCATTTTGCTCTGAGTCAGGTTTCAGATCAATCTCACCAGCACCAAGCAATGTTGGGAAGAGCATGTCCTTTGAGAACTGGAAAACATTGATTTATTTTACATGTCCAATTAGTTCCATAAATTAAGCAACTGTGTTCAGGTATGTAATACAGCACTGCTCCTTTCAAAGCTGAGGAACCTGTAAAAAGCCTGGGGGAACAGGACCTTCATTTGAAAGAGGGGGACCTGATTTAAAGTGATTAAAAGCCACTGGAAAGATTCTCCTAGATGCTGGGACAAGCTTGTTGCAAAGGCCTGCATATTTATCTTTCAACAAAAACGAATCCTCTTGGGTTTGGGGTTTTTTTATTGTTTTGTTCCGTTGGGTTTTTATTTTAACTCCACGGAAATATTTTTACCAGTTTTGTTTGTCTGCCTGTTCATTTTAAATGAAGCTGTGACTTGAGTCCGTCTCATTATACGGTTGAGAAACGTCAACGTCAAACAGTTATCTGTAACAAGAGGCAGTGTCAGAGGTCTACAAACAAACTGCATCTTAAACATTTGGTTTCCCCTTCGGGGATAACTTGCGGGGTTTTGTCGGTGTAAAAATATTCCCCCAATCGCAGATCAAGCCAATCAGCCTCTTCCTTGTGAGGGTGAAGGTTGCCAGGCCAAGCACAAGCAATTAGCTGCACGGTGTTCGCGTGGCCGGCGGCCCCGTCCCCGGCTGATTGTCCCGAGCTCCACCACTGCTCATGATGCAAATTATATCTGGTCCCTCGGTAATCGGGATCAGCGCTGCCTTCCCCGTCCACTCACTGCTCGAGCCCCCTCCACGCTGCGATAATGGTTTTGGTGGGCAATCAGGGAAGATGCCTTCTTGACTCGCCTCTCATAATAGATTGTCCTCCTCAGGCAAAATTGAATAACCCCCGACATGGCCTGAAGGCAAGCAGGACGAATTCAATAAGTCTGCAGGGTCAGCCTCCTCTCATTTTTGGCAAGCAAGTAATTATTCTGCACTAACATTCAGTAATGGGAGTAGGAAACTGCTGGAGATACCTTCCTCCCTACCCAGAATATCCACCTTAATAGGATATTCCTCTAACAAGCAATTCTGCCTCGTTGCAGTGCCCCTTGCCTTCGGGTTTGCTTTTCATGCACATTTCATGTACGTATTCTGCAAAGGCTTTTTACCAACAGCATCTGTGGGAAAGTTTAACAACTTCACTGTCTGTTGTTTAATATTTTCCACTTTTATGGGTTACAGTTGTGCTGTCTATTTGCTTTTACTGATTTGTGAAAGATTTATTATAAACTAAATACAGCTGTTCTCTCCTTTCATAAACTGAAACTATTTTGGCAAAACCTATTTTCCACTATGAAAATAAATTTTAAATTGCTTCCCTCACCCAGATCTCCAAGCATGAGCATCCAGTTGTTATTTAGTGGTGCAGAATAGGTGCCAGGGTGGTTGTAGGCTCACTTAAGAGAAATAAAATGTCTGTATTTCAAAAATAAGTAGCAGGGATTTTTTTTTCCACCTTTTCCAGGGGATTCGATATTATTATCTGCAAATCTGAGGAGCTATGAATTATTAAAAAATTCTACAGATTCAAACCATTTTGCCAATCTGATTTTGTATTTATACCAAGGTTTGTACATCTTTTGTTTAGATACTTAACCTTTACTTTAAACTATGATTATTATCAACCTTCAACTATAACTCAGTGGTTTTTCTATGAAGCTTAAAATAGCTCACTGCTTACCCTCAACGGGCACAACTTTCACTGGGTCACTTTCCACTGTCAAAATTTGGACCAGTGCTGTATTGCCTGTCACTTTGAAAGGGAATATCAGGTTCTGAAATCTTCAAGAATATTTTGCTATGGATTATAATATCCTTTCCTCTTTCCTAAACTGGAGAAATTATAATTTTGCATTTTTTTAAATGAAGAATAGGGATCCTTTACTAATACTACTGCTTCAGTCACCATTGGTATTTGTCTCTTGTTTTGGGTTTAGCTTGTTTTGTATTTCCCTAGAATTAAATCTGTTCTACTGCAAGGAAACTATTGCTTTAATAATTGAAAGAAACCTCTATCTCTTCTCTCTTGAGAACAGTGCACATATAGTAATGAAGATCTTGGTATAATGGCAGAATAAGCACTTTCTATGACTGATTGCTGATTGATTATTGTAGGGCTGTCTCCACGTAGCTGCTCACCGCGATGCTTTTTGATGAGCATCATTCATTCCTAGAATAAGGAATTTATTTTGTTCAGTACTAGTACTATTTCCTAGCTGGGACAAAACTTAAGCTATGAGTGCTCATATTCATCTGCCAGGGATGATTTAGAGTGCAATAATAAGAAAGTCCAGTGCTAATAATAGACCCAAATTTTTGTGAAATGCTTGTCATTATTGATGTTGCTTACCAGCTTGTACCAATAGCAGTTGTTTTTCCTTTCTTTCATGCTTTTAAAATGCTATTTGCCATACAGTTTCAATATGATTTAATTTACCATTGGAATGTTCTCCTCATTACTGCATTAACAGCCTTGTGTAAGATCCATCTCCGCTTGTTTGTTTGCCAGTTTGGCTCCATAACACATCCTGCTTCAGCCTTTGGCTCTCAGAGGGATTTTTTTCCTCCACTAGTACAAGGTTACCCTTTCTACGGCTCCAGCTAAAGTGCCCAAGATTCATGGACCTTGCACTAAAAGCTTACAAATGCACATATTTGGACCAGGAAAAGATTTATTTGTGTCACTGCATTGTAAAAAAGGGAATGGTTTCCTGTAGAGATCCAGACTATTGGGAACCGCAACAAAGGAGGAGTGTAATTCATGGAAATAAAATAATGGAATTGCTCTGGACTACTGTGATGACTCTTAGATGCAGCTCTGTGTGTGTCTTGGACTCCTCTGTACTATGTAATACAAAAGCCATCGATTTCTTTTAGGCAGAGAAAATCATTGATTTCAACTTCTGCTCAAAAACTGTTGGCACAAGAAGACCCGAAGAAAGAAATACACTTTCCTTAGGACAGAGGAGCTCTAAGAAAGACCATGATCATTGCCTGTATGGTTTACCTAATTATGTAAATTCTAATTCATGAAATTAAATTGATTTTTCCACCCTGTACAGAAATATATTTTTTTAAATGTATAAGACACAGATGTGTACTTGTACACAAATAGCTATGTCAGGCTTTTTTCTTTCAAAGTGTATTTTGGAGCAAGAGAGAGTTGTAAAACATATGTACACTCAACCCAAAGCTTATGGACACTGAACTTACTGTTCTGGCCTTCTTAGGTTTATTCTGTGCTATCTACAGACTGATAATTATACGTACTCTATTTTACCTCAGGCTTTTGAAGGTATTTGGTTTAAAATCAGTTTAAATATGACAGATAAAAATTAGGACCTGATCCTGTAAATCCTTATTTGCTGGACTTGTCTTTGCATGCCTAAATTTTCCTGTTGATAAATGAATGTGTGTGCAGTGCTTTGAAATACCCGAGTGTTTATTATTGACCTGAAGTGACTACTCATGTGCAGAAAGGTTGCAAGGTCAGCATCTTTTTTTTTTTTTTCCTAAAGAAACTTATATTTGAGAACAATGCACAGAGGGTTTTTTGCATATATTTTACAGACTGTGCTGAATGAAAAACTAAACTTCCCCCAGCCGGTGTGGTTTTAGCTTTAGTCAGTGTATTACTGACAGTAGCAAAATGTTTTTTGGTTTTTTTTCTTTTATTTGAGTAGAGAATAAAGAAAGTAGGCTTGTAAAAAATGTACTTTATCATTTGTTGGCACAAAGTTTCAGGCCTTCTTGTTCCCCTCACCCAGCTGTCTCCCCTTACTTTGGCTTTTATTTAGTCCAAAATTCCTGCTGTTTCTTAAATGTGTGTTTGTACATCAACTATTAATGTCCTTTGAATTGTTTGAGTTTGCTTTTGTTTGTCATATTAATGCTACTGTGAAACATTCCAGTTTTGAACCTACAGGCAATACATTATTCCAGAAATCTGTTAGTGAGCTTGACTTTTAAAAAATTTATCCTTTTTATCTTTTTCCATCTTTTTTTTTTGTTATTTTTTATAATAGCCAAGAATACAAACAACTCAACAGAAGAACAAACTTCAAAATTTGTGTATTCAAAAACAAGTACAAATTCCACAAGGCTTTGTCATGAAAAAATCTCAGCAGCTGCTCCAAGAGACGAGACACAAGGGACATGACAAGCTGCAAGGTAAGCACCAGAGACCAAGGTGCCAGCAGAGCTAAAGGAGCCTTGTGAAAGACAAGCATTCAAAGCCAGGTTCCCATCTGTCTCTGACTCTCTTGTGTGGGCGCAGAGAAGAGGGACAGAGAGATGTCTGCAGTACAGAACTTTCTTGTTTGAGGGGGTGTTGGTCGGGAGCGTAATATTTTTCTGGCATAGATTTTTTTCTCACAGATGTATTTGGGTAGTCACCCATGGTTATTTCCCGTTGATGTCAGAGACAAGGAGGCGAACAGCAATAAAAGTGAGCTAGTTCTGTACTGAGACAGCATCCACCTTAAAGAAGTAATTTCAGAAGGATGTGTTCTCCTTAATTAAGCTCATCGAGTGAAATTCCTATAAAAATGAATAAATATAAATACAAAAGCTAACACTGTATCATACATTAGAGTTAACTACCCAAGCAGTAGTAGAAGGTGAGGTAAGCAGTGCTATGCGTGACTGTGGGCCAAAGTCATCACTGGGGGACAACAATTTCCTGGCTTTGTGTTATGATTTGTCTGACATGTTGTGTGTCATCTGCATTTCTGCCTCTCATTTCCTATGACTGTTTCTTTTCCTCCCTGCTTTTAGCTCTTGCTTGTTTGTTTAGATTGTGGGGTTTTGGGGTTTGTTTGGGTTTTTTTTTTTTTTTTTTAGTGACCAGAATTAGTTTTAAAAGTATAAAATATAATCTTAAGCCATGATTGTAATTTACTTGGCTTTGTTCCCCCAGTCCCCCTCCCTACTTCCTTGTGCATTCTTATGTCATGTTCCAGAAAAACTGCAGTGAAGTGTGTTTCATATTAAATACCTAAAACTTTCTTAGGTTCTTTTATTATTGTCATTCCTGTTATAATTTCTTATTGTTATTGTTGGTTTGTTTGGTTTTTTGTTTGTTTTTGTTTGGTTGTTTGGGTATTTGGGTTTTTTTTTTACTACCACCATGAATTAGAGACCAGTCATGGGTCAGGAACCTGTTTTCCTACTTGCTGTACCAATAGAGGACAAAAGATGAGTCCCTGCAGCCAAGCATTTCCAATACCCAAATACCAGAAGAGAGAAAGAGGGTGGATGCAGACAGAAGAGCGAGCACTGTGAAACAAGGATCAGCACCCTGTGCAGAGGTAGAGAATATCCCCAAATTGCTGCCAAGGAGAGCTTTAGAAATGGATTGGAAGGAAGTTAAGGAAGTAATTTCACAGGTATTTATAGGTAACTCTATATGCAGCATAGTAGAAAGTATGAAGATATGTAGTTCCATGCTTAACAGGAATGTGAGAGAGGCTGGAGCTGGAAGCATACTGAAGACTCAAGGCAGAAGTCAATCATTTGATAATAAACGGACGTGGCTGACAGTGAAGAGCTCTGAAAGTGAAGAAAAATGGCTTATGTCTGACACTACAGAGAAGGTGAATGCACAGAGAAAGCAGCTGTTGGCAAAACAATGAGCTAGGAAAATGATCTTATCATCAATACCCATCTGGGCAGAAATTTGCTGGTCAAACTCGCTTTTGCTTTGTCCAAGCATAGGGTCTGTTGACCAAGTTTCACTCTAAAGGCAGATAGGGAAGTCTGCATCCTAGCTATGCATTGTAGAAAGCAGGCACAAGACTTGAATGTAAAGAAGAGATAGAAGAGACTTGAATGTAAAGAAGGAAAAAATAGCCTGCTCAGAATTAAGAGATGGGAGATGACTGAAAAAATGGAACCTTTATTTTACCCATATTGAGATGACAGTCATATCAGAGACAACGTCTGAACAACAAAGTTAAATTTCAGTTTGGCTGGCAGTTGTGATGCAGAAAGGTAGATGTGTGGATGTGTGTGCCAACAGCCTGGAGAGATCACATGCTTTTTTTTTTTTTTCCATGAAAGGATAAAATCAGCCAGTGATAAGGTGTGAAATAAAGAAAAAATGGTTCAAGGGTAGCTTTAACTCGTCTCTCCACAGAAAGCTGAGAAAAGTGATGAGGAAGCTCCTGCCAAAGAGGACAACCAAAGGAAAAAAAAATAGGAAAAAAGGAACCTTGTGCAGAGGAGCAACAGAAACTAGAAGTGCGGAAGAACTCCTAGGGATCAAGTGAGTCAAAAGCTAGACAATTGGTGTAGTCTTGCTGAGACTAAGATTGAGCTGGGAAACACTGACAGCTGCAATGCACAACACATGCAGGAAGCCACTTACCTGACCTTGTTTATGGCTCTTCAAGGCTATTCATACTTTCCCAAGAATATAAAGGTGTGTGAGCAGGTAATACCAAACTCTTAGCTGCTAGAGGTGGCTAAGGTCCCTACCACAGGGACCTGTGCTAACCAGTTTCAATCAAACTTAGTCATTTCTGTGATGCTCTCAACTCACTTCTGTGATTGCAATATCCCGTGGCTTCCAACTGGGATTGTCAAATACATCAAATAAAGGTAAATGGTTGTAATCTACCATAAGGCAGAACTGATCCCGACAAGGGTAGATAGAGTACTTTCCTATCTTATCCCTGTATTGAAATAGAAAAGATAATACCAGAGCAAAACAATTAAATGCCACAAGAGGTTATTATTCTCTCAATATTTAGCAGATTTTCTGTCTGTACAACCTCTGTCCGTTTCCTCATGAACTCCTCTTTTCTGTAACTGACTCAACAGCTCATTTCATCAACTTGTTCTCACCCTGTCTTTCCACATACTGCTCTGGAACTGAGTCTAGGAATTTTACATGAAGTTCGGGTGAAAATTAAATACTCAGAAGGTACTTTTGGAGCTTATTTAGGCTTCTAACGATCATTTGACAATCAGATGAGCATTTGGGAATTTGGATTAGAGATGAATGTTGAAGAAGAGCATAAAACTTGATGGTAGAAGTACCAAGAGGCAACCTTTGTTCTTTGGCTCTCTGCAATGCTGTGCAACTCTTACCACTGCCTTCTGCTGCATATAAGGCAAGGAGGTCATCATTCAGGAGCCATGCATTTAAACAGATATTTTTTCCCTTTTTGTACAGACTTGATTTCAATTAACATGGTCTAGTGAATCAGTTATCTCATCCATCTCAACAGGTCAAGTAACTAATTTTTCATTCACAAACCAAACATGTTTCAGTGTGAGAAGAAAAGACATACTCTTGTGAATCTCGTTCTTAAGAAGAGTTAGCTAGCTTCCTTTTGGAGGAAAAGTAGAGTACACGAGCAACATCACAAATCTGGTAGACTGTTTTATTTTTAAAGCCAAACTCTGGCACACAATAATTTTCTTAATAATTGTGTGGGGTTTTTTTTTTTTTTAGACATGGTGTGGATTCTTGTTTTCACTTTAAAACTAAAAATGTAGTGACACTAATGGTGAAACATAAGACAAAATGTGTCATTACAGCCACATGTCTAAGATATGAGTCCCCCATGCAAATACATAGGAATTACAGACTTAGCTTGTGGGAAAAGGGGGTAGTTACTATATGCAACACTGTGATTAAAGCATCTGTTACTAGTCTGTTAATTTTTTTTAATGTTACTGTGGTGTACATGATCTGCATGATTTCTACTTCTCTCATATTCTCAGAAAGGCTAAAATGGATATAATGTCTTTGGAGTCTTAGCTGGAATGCAGATTCAGCAATGTTGAGGCGGGAAGAGAAATAAATGGTATTTTACACAGATATTGGAAACGGGCTAATTTGGAAGATACATGGTAGGAGTGAGTACATACAGGACTGAGCTAAGCTTGCTGGGATAAGTACTTGTCTTGCAGAAACAGTGTGGACATGACTTCACACTTCTGGCTCTTAGTCACAGAATCACAGAAAGGTAGGGGTTGGAAGGGACCTCTGAAGATCATCGAGTCCAACCCCCCTGCCAGAGCAGGACAGAACTAGAGTATATCATGCAGAAATGCATCCAGACAGGTCTTGAAAGTCTCCAGAGAAGGAGATTCCACAACCTCTCTAGGGAGTCTATTCCACTGCTCTACAACCCTCACAGGAAAGAACTTCTTCCCCATGTTGAGGTGGAACGTCCTGTGCTCGAGCTGGAATCCATTGCCCCTCATCCTAGCACAAGGCACAAGTGAAAAGAGGCTGTCCCTGCCTTCTTGTCACCCAGCACTTATGTATTTATAGACATTAATTACATCCCCAAATCCCAAAAGTGACTTAATTATGTCAGATTATTCTCTTTCAATCTCTGACCTAAAGTGAGGATAAGTTGTTCTCCAGTAATGTAAAATTCCTTGGCTTCTTAAAACTTGAAAATGCGAGTCCAATGTAACATAAACAGAGTTGAACTGTCACAAGTGGTGGAGAGTTGTAGTACTGGCTGAACTGGTCACTTACTCAGCTCTGTTCCTCTTTATATTGTAGTTGTCTCTCCTGAAGGGAAGAATAAGTAAAAAGTAATATTCAGCTAGCTATGAAGCATGAGTGTTTTCCATAAAATCTCCCAAGCTGCACTGGAATGTATAGGTTCAGTATTTACAAATCCATGGAAGCATTTGCCAGCTTTTGAAATCTTCACTCAGATTAATTTTACTTCAGAGAAAACCCCACTTGCTGAATGGTCTTGCACAGGTCCACCACAGAAATAGTCAAAAACTCCCTCCACCAAACTCTTAAAGGCAAGAAAGGGGGGTTGTCTTTTCTCCCACACATTTCCAAGTCCTGGGCTATAAGCACATATTTGTTGCTTTGCTGTTCTTGCAAAGGTCTTGCTTATTGCTTCCAGTGTGTGGCTACAGAGAGGGTGCCAGAGCCTCCAGCTCAGCTGTTCTGCCTGCCCCTCCATCGCCTGACCCCTTGCAAGAAAGTGCATTTGCTGTCCTGGTTCATACGTTTCATTCTGATGACATAGATCTCTCTTCTCCTACTTTACATGCTAGTGTGGTTTTTACTAGCTTGTTTGGCTTGTTTGTATGACAGCTTATTCATTGGTTTGATATTTTGCTGTGTGCTTTATTTATGCAGTTGCCTGTTGGGGTCTGGAAAGGATTTCTCATAATGGTAGATTGGTTGGTCAGACTGGATTTTTCAGATTCCTCGTAGCGGTGGTACTAAATGTTAGTGATTAAGTATAACCTTATGTCAGATATCAATAACAGTAACCAAGGCTGGTTCAATAATATGTCTAGGGGACCCTTCCTAAAATAAATAAAACATATGGCTCAAGCCCATACCTAAAGCTCTCAGGCTTTAGGGACTTAAAATTTAAGCCCTGTAGTCACCTTTACAGGTATTTTTTCCCTAGTCTCACTCTTGGGAATATGAAACCGCAGACACAGCGTAACACAGATATTTATATTAAAAATGAAATGAAGCATACCTTGAATAATGCGGCGTAGGCAATACCGGCTTCTGTATCACAACTATTTTTTGCCCCATTTTTCATATCCCCAGGACATTTGTGTTTGTTTAGTTTATCCACCTCCTCCCTGAATTATAACAGGGTTTGGGATGCCTGACTAGGCTGTTAGGGCTCTTCTCCAGCCCACGAGGTCTGTGGATGCTTGGGGAGTACCCTACAGTGCAGCGTCCTGAGTCTGACTCCACAGCCTGGCTGCTGCATTAGCTGGTCCTGCAGGACCTCTTGCTGAGGATGCTGCTCCACCACCACCCTGACTGGCAGCATGGTGGGCAGTAAATTCCATCAGGAACAGCCTCATCTTGTCCACGTCAGTTTTGCACAGGGTACGAGCCTTATCCAGAGTAAAAGAGGAGATCAGCTGAGTGAAGTAATTTCTTGCCATGTCTGAGCAGGCAGCTTTCTACAGATTGTCTTCTAAAAATTACTTTCTCTTTCCTGTAGTTACCCTACTGTTCTCCCTCAGCAAATATATGTGTGCTCTGTTTTGTTTGCAAAGACAAATGCTCAAAATGTAGTAAATGGCAGAATTAAGTTTTCCCTATTGTGAAAAAGAAAAGGAATATCTTTAAATATATGACCGTGCACTGCTTCTTTTCTCCAGGATTCCCAACCAGTAGCTGGGTTCAAATACTGAAGTGATGATTTGTTTAAGCTATTTATAGTGAATGATCTTTGAACGTAGCTGGAGAACTTGACAGCATTTATTATTTCTGGCATTCTGGAATGCAACATACAACTCAAGGTAATTAAAGGAGGGGTTTTTTTGAATGCTGATTAGAATTTTTATTGAAGATACATTGATTTCTGATGCTGTAAATTGTACAAAGAAATGACAACTGATAGAACAGCCACTTAAGACACATCCTGCTAATTAATAGCATCATAATAAGCAGGATGGCTGTAAATAAATAATTAGAATAATAGAACAGACAGTATTTATCATCATGCATATTGGCCTTATTCCTTCCTTTTAACCTTCACAGACACAATGGCTACATAATAGAAAGACTGCAAGGCACTGTCATCCAACACATCTTTACCCCTAAAATGTTCAGTTTCTGACAGGGTATATAACTAATGCACTGTTAATTGCAGTTAATATCCATTCTGAAAGATTTCCTAAGCCTATTTATTACTTAGCTGCTAAGCCAATGCATTGACAGAGAGTGTTTTGTGTTGTGTGTGCTTAAGTTGAAATAAACCTGTTGTTACAGTTTGTATAAAGCCTAAATTGTATACATAGGTAAACATACAAACATAGCTCTTGAAAGACTGCATTGGATACCTAAACAGGTATTTTCAGTGACATTATTTATCTGTTTGCATTGTTTGGGGTGCAGTGGGGAAAAAAAAAAAGAAAAAAAAGGAAATCCAATTTTCAGCTTTCTCAAAGCAACATTTTTCACTTCTCAAATACAAGCCTTGCTAGTATTCAGTGCTGAAAAAATGGACATTTTTAAAAAGAAACAACTCCATCATTCACCACTTTGGGAATTAATCAAAAGTGTGTTGTAACAAAGTCAGATGCAGCAAAGTTATTATTATTGTGAACTATGCAGCCATACAAAACATTTGTAAATCATCATAGAAATGGCTACATCAGCCAGTAACTTTTAAAACAGGTGAAGAAAAGATTATGTTTGTATTATTGTTGTTTAATGGCAAAATCTTGTGGGTTTTTTTTAAGTGCTTCTGCCCGCTTATTGTTTCAATTCTCCAAGTTAACTGATTTGCAGTGAGCCTCCAGACCTTTGCTAAAGAGCAGATGTGCAAACGTATTTCTGTGTGTTGGCAGCATCACCATCGTAAATTGCTTGAGCCATTGAAAAACAATAAACTGAACATGCTTCAAGAGGAACTAGTGCCTCTCATTGGTATTACCTCTTTCAAGATGACAGGAGACCTCATGAGGCCTGAGAGTTCTTGGTTGTATGAGTTTGTGACTAATAGGTGGTTTGATGGGACGAGTGCTCACCACCTAGGGAAATTTGAAGCATCTTTGAGCTCGATACCCTTTGTGTCTTATTCTTTTGTAGGTTATTGTTGTGAGGTCTGTAGGGACCTCTTTTACAGTTTGCATCCACAGACAATACACGATCAGCAAAATCTTGCTAGTTTTACTGTTGCTATTGATCTGCTGCTATTCTGTGCTGTGGCTAATTTGCTTGTTAGTACTAATTTTCAAAGGTAATTACAGTTTTATAGTCTGCCCAACTCTCATATTTATTTCTTGCCTAATTAAAAGTTACAGTCTCAGCAGTGAAAGGCTTGTTTTTAGCAAATGAGGGACAGTTCATTTCCTGACTTTTTCATTTCACTCTTAATCTCAAGATTACTCTGGGGATAGATGTAGACAACTGTATTGTTTACTAGGACAGTTCCATTTAGAAACCCAAGTCATACAAGGTTGGATATAATGTAGTGAGCAATAGAACACAAGAAACTCTTGTGCATGCTAAACACAGTAATAGCTTGTGAGAGATTTCATACTAGCAGCGACCACAGCCTGAGGAACACACCATTAGAGTCTGCCTATGTGTCTTGTAACTTTTTCCTGACGTCATCTAAACACAAGACAAAAAGAGGAAGAAATATGATGGCCAAATTCCATGTATTTTAAGTTGAAATAAGCTCATCTGAATGTCTAATGTGAATCTACCTAAATCCCCAGTCTTAAAACTGAGCTGGGTTTTTCACTGAATTTGTCTTTCTAATGGAGCTGAAGAGCTGTTTGATTTTAGTATGACTAGAAAGATACAGAAGAGAAACATGTTTTTTATAAAGGGTCTAAGAGGAGATGCTGAGGGGTTTCACACAGATTTAACCCTTCTCTGAGCCTCAGCCAACCCTAGTGTAAATGGGCAACTATGCATTTGGGCTGGAGGGGCAGAAATGGCTTCCACTGTTCCCAAGGAAGAGAAGAAATGCAATAATATTTTTTCTTTTTTTCTTTTACTCCTATCAGTCCGATTCAGTCTGGTCTTGTAATTTCTGTGATTGTCTTTCATGAAATTCCAGTTCCAGTGTTGACCTCTGATAACAGGAGGAACCAGAGTCCTCCAATTGTAAATGTGAACTATGTGTATTATTTCAAATAAAAATGCCAATCTGGGTTGCACCTGGGATTTAGGAGCACTTGTGTATCACCAAGTTTTCCCAGTCCCTTCGCTAATACCCTACCCTTAAACAGCTTCACAGTCCATATCTCTGATGGGAAAGGCACCACTTCAGCTGCATGAGGTTATTGGTGCAGATCCTGTCAAACCAGTGCACAAATGGTTTGAAATAACACCTCCCATTTTTCTTATTTAGCTGCATTCATTCCAAGATCTACAAACCTCCTGTCGTGCTCATCAACACAAGGATCCCAAGAAACTCTTGTGACCACATGGACTGGGCATGCTAGAAAGCTGCAGGCTTCAGATGGAAAGCTCTAGTGTTGATAACCTTCTGCATGTGACCCAGGTATTTGGTTTAGCCTTTGCTGTTAAAAGCTCACTGAAATGCTGTGTTTATCCTTGATGCAACTCTCTACAGTTTTATCATGAACTCGTAAATTTTACTTGCCAAGGGGACTGTCACAAAACATTTTTGCTAGATAGGGTGGCTAAAGCCCAAAATAGGAAAAAAGTGATGATACAAGTGACCTGCCTGAGCATTGTTTTACATGGCGCTGCAGTAACCACCAGCAGATAACAAAGGTTATTGTAACACCAGTGAGACTTGAGTTACCCTCAGGAACGTCAGATTGAGGAGAAGCAAAAAGCCTCCAAAAGTGGTATTTCTGCCTCTTCTGTTGGAAGAGACCACCCTGAGCCCCTGTTGGATATCCTCTGGAAGGCAGCTGGGAATCGGGACTTGCTGCCGTGACTCCCCTGGAACCACTGAGGAGCTGCAGAGAAGGGGAGAGGTAAGCACTGTTTTCATGGCATTAAGACAGTGCATCAGGAACAACCATGAGCCCCTCTGAGCACAGGGGGAGCTAAATTAGAATTAATCCCTAAGGGCTAGATGACAACCTTACAGCCTTTTGCTGGTAAGGGACAGGGTGTTTGTGTTGCCCCTGAAGCAATGTGGGAGAGAGATGGGGGTTTGGGGAGGCTGGTTCACTCCCACCAGAAGAATGTGGTGCTCATACCTCATGTTGCTTTATTCCTTGAGCTCTATTCCTGTAGCTCACTCCCAGATCCACCTCTTTGGCTTATATTTGCTTCCTGAGAAGCTGCCTTTTATAGCACATAGTCATTAACAGCCAAATGCAGATCACTCAATACTGAAATAGATATGGGTTAAAACAAATCTTGAAAAATGTACAGGCGCGTGGAGACCTTTTGATTAGTTGGACCCTGTCAGTCACCCTGGCAGATTTCCTGGCTCTAGAATATGTGCTTTCACAACCAAAGTAGTGAAAAAGTTTAAGATGACACCCACAACAAGCAAGTGGCCAAACAAACCCAGTTAGCCATTTTTAATTACTTGCTGTATCTGTGTTATTTATTTCCAGTCCTTACCCATTAACTGGGGGCTTGTTAAGCCTATAACAAAAAGCACTAGAAATTACTGCCAGGAAACAAAGACTTCTAGGTGTCTTCCTCCCTCCTCCCTCTGCCTTTTTGTTAAAATTATTAAAATAAAGAGGGAATAATAATGCAGATATATCTTTTCAATACTATTTTTTCTTATTTTTACATTAAATTATAATTTATACTGTTGTTTTCCTTCCACATTTCTCTGATGGTATTCCCCGTTTCTTGGTATTTGCTTCTTGACTAGGTCCCACATTTGCTGGCAGCCTGAAGTCACTGGAAACACAAATTAGTTCAAATAAATTAAAATCAGAAAGATATGTCATGTTCTTCAGTGAGACTTCAGATAAAGTGAGATCCTGAAGATCCTCTGAGTTGGAGCCTGTGAAATTTGTGAAAATTCTGAATGCCATACGTGTTTCCTTCCTGTATCAGTTTCTGTCTTGGCAGCCATGGGTGAAATGTGCAGCTTTGTTTCCGTGAACTGCTTTTACTGTAGTCATGGAAAGAATTGTCCATCACTCCTCTGAGAGATTATCTTTTTGACTCCTGTGTTTCAGCAATGTCTTTTTGAGTAAGTGCTAATAGAGCAACTAAAATGCAAACAATATGCACTTTCATGGATTTGAGGTGTGCATTTCCCATGATCCCAAATTTCTAAGCAGGGCATACAGATTCAGTCACTCAGCTCTCATTCAAGTCAGTGAGTCAAAGGACATGTAACATTCTAGCAATATTATCCCAAATAGCTCCAGGATAAAATTTATGCATGGAAGCTGCTCAGGTGTTTTTGAGACCAGGAAAATCTTTGTGTTGGAAAAAAAAAATAAAATTAAAAAGTCATTCTTTCCTTCATATATGATTTAATGAGACACAACATAGGTTGATTTAATTACATATCTGACAGCTAATTGACTCTTCAGCATAACAGGGCACAATTTCAAGTAATAGATGTTAGAACAACCTTTGATTGCCTTTTGGCCTGAATCACATCCCAAAGGACCCCTGGGCTCTAATGGGTAAGGTAAAGACTTCTGGGTGAAACTCTTATAGAGGACATGGATCTACTGAGGAAAGCTCCACGGAGGGTGGAAACCAGAGGAGGATGGGAGAGATCCATAAGAAGCTGCCAAGAGTATAATCCAGCATCTGTAAATGTTCAAAGTCTAATACTACCCCACCAAAATCAATAGGATTTTCTCGGGATGAATAATAGTCAGTCCAATGATATTATTATGCTGATTAAGGAAATAGTCCTAGGAAACAGAGTCAAAAGGATTGCTTGCATCGGTGCACTAACACTGACGTTTTCAAATACAACAGCTATGAAAAGTTCCAGTAAAGCTAATAGTGCCTGGATCTTGTTAAGTTGGATTATGATACACAAAAAATCTCACAGAAGGATTTTGATAAAAAGAATGTACATGATATCTAAAATGAGCTTTCTCACACCTGCTTGTAATGCTTGCATGCACTCTGCCCTGTATAAACCACAGACTTTCTTGCTTGTGTAGCCATAAAAACTTTTTTTACATTTTGGATGGTGTTTTCTCATTTTCAAATCCTTTGGTGAACTCTTGTAAACCTCTTGTTGAACCTTACTCGTGGCCTCTGTGAATTTCAGAGGTAGATCAGAGCAACTTCATTTTCTGAGGAAATTTGGTTTGATATTCTGTTTTTGTGAATCCTTGTGAAGATGAACCAAAGCCCCAAATGTCAGCCCGCATCTAATTCCCCCAGTGTTCAAAGGATTCAGATCCACTGCCTAGAACACGTCTGCTCAAAATCCAGGCTGGTCTTTCATTTGTATTACACCCCATAAATGTAAGTCACAGCAGTAATTTCAATGTACTTAAGTTATGCATAATTGGTTCCTAAAGCTGCCTGCCGCTGAACAAGCATATTAAATTCAGACTTACAAAATTCCTTATGTCCAATCCCCATTTAGGTGTTTGGGTTTTTCTGTTTCTCCCTTAGAAGCAGTGCTGATGTTGGTTTCCTTTCCAGCATAGCTAATAAAGAAAAAACATTTTTAAAAGTCCAGGTCATTAAGCTGTCAGGAAATCTATAAGAGGCATCTCTTCTTGTAGACCAGATTTAAGAAGAATTAAAACTGAAACCTTCATAATGACTCTTTAAGTCTCTGAGTAGTTAAGAAAAAAAAGACAAGAAAAAAGAATGTGCCAGGGAATTGTGGGGTTTTTTCAGTCACAGTCTTCTTTGCACCACTGTGTGGAATACTATAGTTATAAACAAATAATTAAATAAATAAAACCAAATAATGGAGGACATAAAAATTACTGGAAAACCTTATTAGAAGAAATACTTACATGTTTTGTAAAAGATGTATTAATCTCATCTCACAGGAGCTGTCACTGTTACTACTAACCCTGGAGCTGTAAAATGAGCTCTAAAATGGATTTGATTCCAGAATATTACAAGTTCTGTCATTACAGGTAAGAATAACAACATAGCCTGATGAAAGTCTACTGCTCTTAGTGATGCAAGGATCTCTTGGACAAGGAATAGCTTCCTAAATATAGCTGTCTTAGTGGATACAAAAGAGCAAAAGGGAGCACATTGCAATAATTACAGATAATAGAGAGATGAATGCTCTGAGCAAGGTAGCAGTGAAATAATTTCAGGGGGGCAGTTTATAGGAAAGAGTTACATCCGAAGTAAGTTAGCAGTTTTAAAGCTGGGATAAACTTGCACTACATTTCTGCATGGCTGAACAATATGCTAGAGCATTCCATGGTCTGTGAGATTTCTCTTCAGAGCTTTTAGCAGTACTATTGTACAGGATCCTGTATACATTCTGTTATCTTCCATGTTTTGGGGATGTAAATACCAAAGTACTCGTGTCAAGACAATGGGAAGTGCAACACGTGCTGGGACTGTGGGAGAAATGTTATTTTCTGCCCAATTTCTCTGCAGGCTGAAGCGTAGTTGTGTGTGCATTGCATCTGTGACACTTCCTGACATTTGAATGGGGTTTACGTACATTATATTCTTAAGTATTAGTCATCTCGTCTTGTAGTTCTATGGATAGCTTTAAATCAAGTGTCTAAGTCAGCACACAGCTCTTCCTTCATTTACACTGGCATAAAATGGGAATGCAGTTCTGCAAAACCAGTTTAGGCAGTTGGCAAATGAGGGCCTAATTAAGTAGCTACTGGATCCCCAGCCTTGAACTGGCAGCCCTGAAACAAGTGGAAAGTTTGTCTTCAACTTCACTAGCAGCAGCAGCGAGGACATTACTGTGCTGGTTCTTGATGGGCATGGATCACAGGGACATCACCTGGGGTGTGGGCACTAGCTCTGTTAAAGAATAGCCTCTATAGCATACACTGGGTTCCCCAGACTCACGTTTCTCTTTCCAGTTGTGCACATGTACAGCACGTTGACCATCACAGGCGTGTTCAGCACTGTCGTGAGAAAGCACAGTGCAACCAGCGTGCTTTTGAGTGCTGCTCTCCATTCATCCACTCATGGGAAGGACCAGGACAGGGAGGGAGTGCCCCAGAGTGAAATGGTTTGGGGAGGAAAGAGGTGGTGAGAGGCTGGATTGGCCATGGTGTGGAGGAAGCAGAGGGAACTGGAACCACACGAGATAAAGAACAGGAGGCAAAGGATTTCAGAACTGGAATTTGTATATGTTGGCACTGGGGAAAGACCAAAGCTGCAAACCAACTGGAAGTGTGGAAAATACTCCCCCCTCCCCCCATACTGAATGGTTTGAAAGTACAAGCCAAAATTCACAGTCTGAAGTGTCATTTCTTTTCTTTATTTCTTCAGCTCCTGTTAGGGAGACACATTACAAACCTTGTAGAAAGAGAGAGCAGACAATGATGTAACTTAGAAGTCTACTATTAATTAAAGAGTGCTACAATTTAATGAAGCTTGTGAATGTTTTACTGATGTTTCAATTTCTCATTTGCACTATACCAGAAAGACAGGGAGTAGGATTAAATACACAACACTGTATTATCTCCGCTTAACCATACAGATGACATTCATATGTCAGGCCTTTTCCTCTAATTGCATTTTTACCTCCTCCTTCAGACACAAAAATGTCTTGATAAAATGAAACTGATCCTTAAGAAACAGCATTTTCCTAAGAAATACAGTGTTTGTTTTCCCTTGCTGGCTTTTTCCTCTTGCTGGTTTATGTTCATCTGGGGTTAGGTCAGTGTTGTTGTGATAATGGGGTTCATTCATCTTCATACACTTGCATATTTATAACTGCAGAAGCTAAAAGTGTGTGGTGGGATGGAAAAGTGTACTAGCCTTAAGTCTGCCAGCATCAGGTCCAATGATGCAGTTGGGTTTTCCTTTTGAAGATGAAGAGATGATAATACATGTGAGATTACAGATACATTGACACTTGAAAATTCCCAAATTACAAGAAGGAGTCCTGGAGAAAGGTTCCTTTAAGGCACACATCTTCATGACTTGAAGGTCATGTCTCTGTGAAAGAGCAACTGCTCATCCAAGCAGCTGGTACTGCCTCAAAACACAGTAAGGTTTCTTGAATACAGGACAGATCTTGGTCCTACTGGCTTCAGTGGCATTTGTGTCTGGCTTCCGTGAGTCTGGGTTAGTCTTCAAACAGCGAGTTCATGAATGCAGAAAGCCTGTTACTTTAAAATGACTCCTCAGGGGACCACGTTTGACTTTCGGTGTTTTTTAGACTACCCAACACTACAAATAGTTGGGGAAACAGGGGGATGTCAGGGGTGAAACAGAGTTAAAAAAGACAATGGCAGACATACAAACCCGCAGCTGGAGAGAAAGGATGTTTTTTCTCATGCATGTTGTTTTATCACAGAGGACCAGAGAGAGAGAATGTTGGGGTGAATCTGTATCTCAAAGCAGTGACTACTGGCAACAGTTAATAAAATTGTTGCTGTCCCTTGTTCCCACAGTCCATTGAGTCTGGTGTCTAGTAACAGGGCTGTGATCTCTAGGAGCTTGCAATCATTACATCTGAGTTCAGCTTCCCAATCTGTATTGGTGTTAACAGGGATCATGCAGCTTAAGAGCTGAGGCAGCATTTTTAGAAATGAAGGAGTGTCAGATTGCTTGCTGAGTGCATCCCTTGCCAGATCTCAACAGTAAGTTGTTATGTTTTTAATTGTCAGCTGTGACACCACTGCTGCCGGAGGTTTGTCATGGCACTGGAATTAGGATGGACCACAAACCCAGTCATATTTGTTGATCTGCCAGACCCAAGAATGGAAAGAAAATGTAACATGTGAGTACCAAGAGGACACGTGAGTACCCAGAGGACGTGAGAATTAAGGAGAAACCTAGGAGTTCTTCATGCATAGTATGTAATACAACATAGGATTAATTTTTGCAGCGAGATAACTCATTCTGTGATCCGAGGTTCATAATTCCTTATGTTAATGTAGATAATTTTCATTAATACGCTGTGCTTTTGTTTGTTTCTGGGGAAGAATATTTCTCTTCGGGCACAAGAAATGCATAACGTATCCTGACATGAGGTGTGGATGAAAGACAGGAGAATAAAATTGAGTTAAATTCTAATACCATAGGTCCTAGTCAGACTACTACCTACTGCTAGGTCCCTTTGTTACACAAGAAGCTCCAGGAAATATTAGTATGCACCAAGGGTTTTCCAGATATAGTGAAAACACTGATGCTGCCCTGCTGTGGTAATTTACACACAGTATATGGTATAATGGACTTTGATTATGTATACACTTAATTCCCTCCCTGTGATGGACTGTGATCTGATCTACATTCATAATCCTTTTGTAATGCAGTGTGTGGTTGCTGAAGGTTAATTGATAGCAATTGACTAATAAGGTATTTTGCTATTGGAAACAGGTGGCATTCATTTGGAACAAAGACAGTAGAGTAGAACCTGAAAACAGCGACACAAAGATATGGTTTATGATTGGAGATACCTGATTTGAAGTGTCTCCTCAGAGTCAGCCTGTTACTGTTAAGGAGGGAGAGGACATCTTTAGAAATCTAGGTGGCTTGGCTTTTTCTGCAGACCTTTTCAAGGCACAGGTTGTGTCAAAGACAATATTGCCTGAGTAAGAAGTGCCACTAGTGACCACAGAAATACAGAAAAAGGAGTAGGGACTAAATTGAATTGATATTAAAGAAATTAAATGAGCCTAAGGTATGTATAAATGCCATCAATTAATTGTTCTGTTTCTTTCTTCCCCTGCTACCCGTTGTGTATGCAAATTGTAATATTATCAGGAAAAAAGAGCATATGACCAAGGAACATGCTCAGCCTAAGTCTTGGATATGTAGCTATAGACCAAGCTAGCGTTGCTGTTTAGAACAACCCTCTCTAAAGCACAATGAACATGTAATTGTATCTTATCACCCTCAGCATCAGTGTCTTAACCCTCTGCTTAATTTTTCAAGCTGTGAGGTTTATTTTAGAATCAGGTGAGCAATTAGTCTGAGGGTGTGATTATTGTAGCAAAGCGATTTGTGTGTGCTAGCCAAATTACTTTAAACCCTTAGTGCTTTTATTCACTGAATTAATGTTTGGTGTTGAATAATTATACGGATATGCTTCTCTTTTTGATATCATGCCCTCAAACTCTGTAGGTTTTTGGTTTTATGATACTTTCTATCTTTGACTGTACTTAATGTATAGTGTTTAGATGACTTTAATTTAGTCGGTGATTCCTTAATTATTAGAAACATCGTTAAAAACTTCAGCATTACATATATGTTTATAAGTAATTAATTCATAATTAGTGACTATAAGCAACTTCTGATTTTTAAACCTGAAAAATTGCAATTTGAATAATTTAAAATCTAATTATTACAGAGTCCGGAGACTGTGCCTCCATACAAGACAAATGATACAAATTAGAGAAGGGAGATCAGTAGAATAAGATTTTTACATTTGTGAGCTTTTTGTAACCGCTTCAGAGGATCTCACAGGATTGCTTCTTGAAAATACTCTAAAACATTTTAAAGCTTCATTGTCAGTGCTTACAATTTTCTGTGTAGCATGGAAGGTCCGACTGTCATAGGAAAGTAATCAGCCACTCTTCAGCTGTGATCCAAAGGTGGACATTTGTGTTGGAAACAATTTTGGGTTTACAGGCTGGAAAAGAAATAGCTGAAATCACTAGGGATCAGTATCCATGCGTAGTGATGCAACACAGACTGGCTGAGACTCTGAAGAGAGTGCTTCGAGGAGATGAGAGTTTCATGTGGAAAATCATGGTACCCCTGTTTCTCATCTCACCCCATCTCTGGTAAAAGATTTCCAAAGGCTGCTCTGCCAGGACCAGCATGGTCTTCTCCTACCCAGAATAGAAATGATTCTTGAATTAAACCCCCAACACAAAAGCAATCACATCACAAATAGAGATCCCTCAAATATATTATGCATGAGCTAATTAAAACTGTGACCTGGAATTAACATGCAGAGGGCTGGAGTATATCACATGCTGTATACTATCCATGAGTGGTATACAAGGGCAAATATTACTTAGAGTAGCACCATGTTAATCTTATTAATTCATACCTTGTTTAACTAAGGGAAGAGACTTCACTCCAGAAGTGGGTGCAGTCCCATCAAAATCTGTGTGTGTAACTGCTAAAGTTTCTTATGGTCACTAGGATATTAAAATTTTGACAGTTCATATTTACGTTTAGTTTAACATCATTGGCATTTGAGCAATTGATATTTAAGGTTTTATTAATGGGACAGTTAGAATACCCCCTGTCTTGGGGAACCAGGTTGTATATAAGATTTAGAGCTCTCCACAGGAAAATGTGCAACTTTCTTGTACAACAGGCAATGTTCCTGTAAAAGGTGTTGCTATTGTGCCAGGAGGTTTTTGGCTAGGGTCTGATCTGGAGCAGTGGTCAGAATCCACTGAGCTAGCACAGCCCTCACTGTATTTGTGCAGTCCCTGCAAGCACAGAGCTTTGGTCCATCTGCACAAACCAAGCCTCGCCTGGAAGGTCACATGGTTTTTCTCCCAACAGATCAGGGTGTCAGGGTGGAGAGAGTATGTGCATAGGAAACGAGGGGTGACCTTATGTTTCTATACTTGTTGCTGACCTACTCTCTGCAGACACCCCAGAAAAGCTCTTTGGGTGCAGCTGCACCAGTGCTGCAGCTCTGGCTGAAACCACTTCCTCTCTAGTAAGTGGGTAGCAGCACTGACATTTAGATTATTTGGTTTTAGATAACTTGGCCTTATCTCATTCATTCTAGGCTGCCTGACATTTCTTATTGCAAGCATTGCTTCCATCATTCTTTTTCCTCTGAATTTTGGGTTGCAAGAAATATCTATAATACTCAAAGTCTTTTCCAAGTAGAAATTTGCAAACAGACACTGAACGACTCCTAATACGATGGGCCTCTGGAAGTAACTGAACACCTAATCACCTCAAATAAAACTAATTGCTACTAAGCAATACTATACTGAAACATCACACTGTCCTAAATTGATATGTAAACTTTAGCAGTGCCAACAACAGCTGCTTTATTAGAGTTATTGTGACCATCTATCAAGGCTCAACGTCTAAACTGTCTTCGTGTATCATTTTTCCCTGGTCGATCCAGTTAAAAATCTCTCTCCTGGCATGAGGCAAGTGCTTTGCATTTAATAAAAGAAATAGGAACATTTCAATTTCTTTTCCACATATCCAGATTTCTTTAGGGAAATGCTTCAAAGATAGACTGAAAAACTCTCTGACCTTCTTGGTTTGGATGGGGTAGACAAAATGATCTTAATAAACTATTGATTAGTTCTAACTGTAGAAAAAAAACAGGCATGTTTTCGGTGAGAATTTTTTTATAATACAAAAAAGTTGGAAGTTTTTGAGTGACAAGTCTAGTATCTCAATTTGCAGCTGCTGCTTTTGTGTCCCCTGAGGTTGTGGTTTGGGTTCAGCCCCATTTTGTCTTCAATCTGCCTCGATCATGCCTGCCCCTGGCATTTTCAGTGCTCAAATCTGCAGTGTAAATTTTAAAGTTTCTGATTCCCTTTGCTTTGCTTCTCAGGTATCTAAGCAAACCTGGCTAGTTAAGGCTTTTTATATTTCTAATCTTTGTAAAGATGAAAGATTATAACTTGTCCATTGTTTTGACTGTACTACACCTTCTTTTTTTGGCTTGTAACAGAGGCAGCATGAAAAAGAAAGTTTCCTCCTTCTGCCACTACTTAGAAACTCCCTGAGAGGCATTGGTGACTCTGTTCCAAGTCAGTTTATTCAAATTCTCTATTAGGACTTAATTTTTAGAATGTACCTGTGTATTTTATGACTTGCAGCTGCAGCAGAGGCTGCTGCCTGTGAGCACAACACCAAAATTTTGGGCAAATTCAGAAAAGAAAATAATTATGGACCTACCTAGGTTGAGTTCTGTGACCTGGAAATGGCATCTATCCACACTTTATTAATAACCTCTGCATGAGCCCTAATTTGCTTTGCCTTTGTTCTCTGCTGTTCTGGTGTAAATCAAATAAATAAGCATAGAAAGGCAGGAGCTAATGTTCCCAGGTCTCCACTGGCTTGGCCACATAGAGTCAAATATGTGAGATGTGAACCAATACCATGCTGACCGTGTTGTGTTGTTGAACAAAGTCTCACTGCCTTCATCTCTTGCTTGGGTTTGTTTGACAGCCTCAGGAATTGGTGGGTTGGTTGGTTTGTTCGTTGTTGCTTTTTAGCACTGTGCTTCTTCTAGTGAGGTAAATACCAGGGAGGCCTATGATAAATTCCACACATCTCCAGAGTGATTGCAGAGGCCTATGGTCAATTCTCTTTCTTAAAGTATATATTGGCATTTATTCTTGGGTAAACCAGATGTCACTCCTAAGTGTCATCATAACCTTTTCTCCAAAAAAACACCCTCACTTTCCATCCATATTTTTTTCTAGTCTATTGGGACACCCAACTCCTCAGAAGTCTATTCAAAAACCTGCAGTATTTTGGGGAATTTTTAGAACGATTTGCATTTAAATTTGCTGTGTTCCATTCTACTGTTTCTGTCCTGGGCACTTCAAGCCTGTTTGGATCTTCTGTAAAGACAGAAAGTGCAGAGGAGGATTTTGGCTTAGGTAATTAAAACTCATGGTTTCATAAGAGCAGTGGATACTGAGGTATCCTTTTTCCAAGGCATTTTCAGGGGGCTTACAGGGTAACGTCCAGATAATGATGGTGGAAATAATGTAGTTGTCAAGAATTGCAGATATGCCTGACTCCTCTCATGTTATTAGGAGATTCTTTCTTTTTATCTCTCTCTTTTTTTTTTAACCCATCTTCCCCCCTGAAATATTCCTATCCAATGAATGCCCAAACATGTAATTTTAGATTGTGGGCTTTCGGTATGTGAGCGTGCACTGGTGGTGGGGTTTCTGTATAATGACTTGATAAACCTGTCAGGATTTGACTAGCAATGCATAATAAATGTGGTTATTATAGAAGATATCCCTTTTCCAACAGTGGCTATTGGATCTTTAGCAGGTTAGGAATCTTAATTCTTCTGTAATTCTCTTTTTCTCTTTTCTCCTCACCTTTTCTCTTCCTCTTGATTGATTAAGGACTTCAGTAGATTGTAGTATCATTATCTTTCAGTCTTTGGGTAGTAAAACCCACTGATGGTAGATGTGCAGTTTCTTGTAAATATTGATTTTCTTCCCATTTTTCACAAAATTATTTAAACTGCACACGTTGTGAACAGAATAGAATGCACTTCAATTAAATTTAAAACGCCTGTTAATTAATCTAGTTTGTTGTTATGTTACATAACCTCCTCCAAAGCACAAGTCCAAGCCTACACCTCCCCCTTCAGCCACTGTTGTTTCCTGGAGGAAACGCAATGCTGGAGAAGACTTTTGGAAGCTGCTTGTGCATTCTTCCAAACAACTCTAATGAGCTGTGGCTCAGTGGCTGGGGGATCGGGCAGAAAACCACCAGCCGTTTACACCAAAGACCTTGATAACACAAGAGCGCGCGTTGCCTGAAAGCCTCTGCCAGAGTAATCTTCTCAAGAGGATTATGCATTTTAAACATCCAATTAGGTGTGATTAGGCAGAAAATCTCGAACCATCCGAATGACGGGAGAGGAGGAATGCAGGCAAACTGACAGCTGCTCAATGGATGAACAAAGCACCATAAATGGTCAAGAAGTTACAAGCAGGGGGAAAAGAATGGGCCCATGAAGGGAGAGGTAGAAATGGCTGGTTTAAGGTCACAGATTCAAACTGATAACAGAACCCCACTAACCTGGGTCCTAAAGCAGGACATTAAACTCTCCTGCCTTCTCTGAAAGCACAGAAAAAAACACCTGCATTGCAGAGAGAAAGGAATTATTTACTGCCAAGAGCTACATTTTAAGTAACATGTGAGCAATCACGAAATACAAACCTTAAAAAGTCTTTCTGGCTTTTCAACTGACTTTTGTGCCACTTCTTTTAAGAGTTTCCTTTATGCTGTTATAGGAAAGTTGTGAACTATTACACCAAGAAAGCAAAACTTTGCAGCTCTCACTTCTTCCCTTTATCACTATGCAGCAACCCACACACAGATAGAGATTCTTCCATGCCTTTTATAACTGTCACCATTTGAACATTCAAATGGAAACCTCTAAGTGTGTTTATCAAATACTACTTGATGTTTTCATGTCAAAAAGCAAGGTTTCCTTTTTCTGAGTAATTTCTGGATAGAGAATACAAGTTAAATTATATCTGTGCATAGCTTCAGATGATCCTTGCAGTAATGTAACTGAGTATCTGGCATATTTTTGCAATGAAATATTTTAAGACTTTTTAATATTGTTTGAGAAGCAGCATGTGGTGCTTGTGTTTGGTTTTTTCTGCCTTTTTTTTTAATGGAAGCTAATTAGAGGCTGGGATAGAGACATAGTTCTTCCTATTGTTTGCCAGCTCTGAAGCAGTAGAGATGGTGTACATGCAATATCTCTGTCCTGTGGTATTGCAACTAATCTTTATTTTGTCTTCCAATTAAAATCACAACAAAATAACTAAACAAACCCAACCCCCCCTAAACCCACCACAAACCAAACAAAAAATAAACAAACAAACAAAACTCCACAAAAAACAACCAGACAAAAAGAACACACAAAAACAACCCCCCAAAACATCAGAAAACTAACTTTGATTTCAGGAATTTGCACAGAAGTGTATGATCTTGTCCTGATATGTAATCTCTTAGAGTTACATTTCTGCTGGAAGACAGGGTCCAGATCTGCTTCTTTTGCAAATTGCTTTGTCTTTGTTGTCGTTTTTGTTTGTTTAAGAATTCATTTTTGTGGGAATTTATGGTTCCTAATGATTATGGGTTTTGCCATTCCTTAAAGAATGGTGTTTGAAAACTATGATAACTTTGATAAAACAGACCAAGCAAATAGAGCTATGCAAATGTGGGGGGGTTTTATAAGCTTTTTTGGTGAATAATGCTGAAATATACAAAGAAACAAAATTAGATTCAGTAATTGCCCAGAAGCAAGCTTATCTACAATAAATAATGTCTTTAATCATTGAAATTTAATTTTCAGAACATGCTGTACTGTTCACCTTTCCATTGAGAAGACTGTAAATTAGATCTGGGTCTCTGCTGAAGTCCTGGTTGACAGAGGTGATCCTCTGAAATCCACTCAAGGCACTTTTCTTCTTCTCCTTCAGAGTGAATGTAAGCTTGATGACTAATGCAGACTTCAGTGGCAAACACCTTTTTCTAAATAAATCCCACACTGGATTTCTGTCCCTCTGCTCTCTGGTGATGTTTCAACTCGCACGATTTTCTTACTAAAGTGGCACATGTATTGTAAACTGCTCAGATGAAAGTCTGTTAGCTGATGTTTTTCAGCACAGACCATCAGATCCCAGAGAGTGGGATAACATCAAATGCAGTAAATACTCTCTCTGTTGCTTGTCCATTTCTGAGTGTTCTTTAATAGTGAAGACAGAAGTAGGACTCCTTTTGGCTTCTTTGCCTTTTGCATCTCCACCGGTTGGTTTTTGCATTTGGAAGGGCTCTGGCTGAGCCCCAACCATGCAAACTTCTCAGTGGCCTGTTAAAACAAGGATGTAGTCACTTTGGCCTGCTGATCCCCTGCACTCTCACCAATTTGCCATTGTTCTCATTTGATTTGCCATTCTGCTGTGAATTTGGCCAGAAAGGATTTTTTTTTGCCAGTTTCTACTGGCAGTTTCAACTAACCTGGTGTAATTCAGGAGAAATTCCACTGAACACAGTTGTTCTGCTTTAGCCACTCAGTGGGATCCAAATCTTACCTACTCTCCCACTACAGGTCAGCTAAGACCTAACAGTGTAAGCAAAAGACACGTAACTGAATAACCTTTGTGTGAAATAGTCATGAATTGATCATCATTTTGTAGAAGTCATGATATTATTTGTTAATCGATAAGATTAGTTTGTTATTAATGTGATTAAATATTACCAAGCACATATGTTCTTCTTAAAACTGGGGTGGCAGACACATGAGTTTTGGCATTCATCATTGCTGTGATGTTTTTTCTCATCTTCTGAGCAAAACAAAAATATTACACATTGCATATTACCTTACAGCATTTGTTTTCCACACCACAGCAAGGAAGGCATTTATTACCAAACAAATGTATGAGGAAAACAAGTTGAAAAGGTGCATGCCAAAAAAAAAAATGCAAAATATAGTTGTCAGGCTTCTGCACCATGTTATTATTTGAGTTATACATAAATAACAATTTTAATCTTGAATGAAACATAACCGACTTCTGTTTCATTCCTGGCCAATAGATGAGCTCAAGATGTACACAAGTGTGGTGAACCCAAGGGATTTACTGAGCATCATAAAAGCATTTTATTGTTCACTCCAATGCTGTCATCCACAGCTCGCTAACAAATAAGATAGGTTTTTAATATAATCCACCATGTCCCTGCCAGTGCTCCTCGCCTGTTACATCATCTTGCTTTGGGCCAAGCGTTTGTTTTCCCCAGATGGCCATCGCAAAGCTGCTGACAGCTCTCCTGACTGAGAAGCTGTAGCACAGCAATCTTCCAATTCATTTAGCACTACCGACAAAGGAAAAGCTGTTGATGTCCCGATGCGAAAGCACTCTATCAGGCATTACATAGTGTCTGTGTTGTCAGCGTGTTTGGGGCGTGATAAGTCATAGCACATGCTTTTTGACATCTTCCTGCCTTTCGCTGCAGTGTAGGATTTCTTGGAATTGGAATTCAGGTGGCAGAAAAGATCTAAAAAGCCAAGTGTGACATCACCAGCAACTGGTAGCAGTCGTGGAATCATAAATAATATTTTGTAGACTTGGGTGAAAAAGAAATCCTCTCAAAGATGTGCACCACCATTCCCCTTGCCTCAGCTTTTGCCCTGTTGAGCAGCCTGAGTTGTGTGGACTTTTGAAACTGATATCTAGCAGACCTGTTAACATCCAGGGAAACCATTCTTCTCTTGAGTGCATTAAAAAAAGCTTGCCATTAGTCAATAATTATTTTCCATCCTATCCAACTGTATCCATGGAGTACAGGTGGATTAGGAAGCAGCTAAGTGCTCTTATCTCTGTCACAGCCTCATTCCCAAGCCCACTAACTTGGGAGCAGGAAAATGCCAAATTACTGCTCTACACAAGAGAGGGTCGATAGACCAGGGGATAGGGTGTAAGGTTGCTTGTCCTGTGCATGGGCTGGCTAGGACAGCAGGGGTGATGCCTGTGAGGATACACTCTGGGCCTCACCTTCCCCCCGGGGGGGCAGCTGAAGCAAATCTGCTCCCTTTTATGAAAATGAGATGCAGCTGTCGGGCTCCTGGCAGCTTGTTAATGCAGCCTTTGCTTCGACAGAGTCTGGATGCCTCCACTCCAGCATTTTGCTGCCAGTATTTATTTTATAACAGAACTGGGGCTTTTAAAAACCATATATATGTTAAATAATTGTCTTTTGGGTATCGCAACCACCTGTTTAAAAAGTTGAAGTGGCAGGGGGATTTGTCTCTAATTTGTTCAGATACATGAATGTATTGATGGTGATTGTAATTAATTTTTAATTATTCTGTTTGTCCTCTGTTACCAGCCGATTAAGCGGGAAATAGCCAAAGTTGTTCAGGTGATCCACAGAAGGTCAAAGAGTCACTCTGGCACAAGCAGCGAGGGGTCCTCCCCCTGGTGATCTGCCCACACACTCATTAGGTAGTTTAAATTGTGGCCATCAGTGCCTGTAGCGGCTCCAAGTAAGCACAATTATTTCAACTGTGTTATTTCAAGTGGGATGAATCTCGGTGCCTGAGTTCAAATTGGGTTTAAAACATAAAAGAAAAATGTAAAAATCAAGTAACCCTTCCACTTCCTGATTCCCCAGCTTCCAAAATACTCAGCTCTCCAGAGAACGCTTCCATGGCTGAAACGGAAAGACCCTTGAAAATTGCTTTATTTCACCCCAGAAGCTGTTGTGGTGGAGCTGACTTATGTTCTGCTTGTCAGGTAGAAGGGCTGGTAAACCTGTAGGATAGACAGCAGCCCCAGGTCTTTCTTCCTAACACCACTTTTCCCTCTGCTCTTCCAACAGTAGAGTTTTTGCATTACAGTTTGTCCTTTTTTGAGGAGAATTGTTAGGATGATGGTAAAAAAATAAAATGTGATGTAGTAAACAAAACCCTGAATGCTTGGATAACTACAGTGAGACCACTACAGTAGGCTCCAAAAGAAGATTAAGCAACAAAAAGTTCTGTGTCAGTGGTGAAGCATGAAATGTTACCCTGCATATTTCAAGGTTACATATTTATTTGCTAAATATCCCTCTTTTTTTCTTCTATTTTACTTCATTCTGTTCAGTTCTATTCTTTTAATTTGGGTGTTGAGTCTGTCCTCTGTATTTATCACTCAAATTCCCCTTATAAGTCAGGGCAGGCACTCCTAGAAGCACTTATTTGTCAATATATTCTTGCTTTTCTCTCCAACTGTCCCTCACAGGTCAGTCAATAGCAGAATGGTTTGCCATCCTGATTGCATGAAATGGGACCTTCGACACAACCACCCAAAAAACCCCACACTAGAGTTGTAGACAGGCAAACTGTAAAAAAAACAAAACAAAACAAATAAACCCAAACAACAAAAAGCCAAACCAAACAACAACAAAAAAACCCCAACAAACTACAACAACGAACTAAACAAAATAAAAAAAAAAAGGCGGGGGGGTAAGGATCAAGTTCTGAAATGAAAGAGTTTAGCTGGAAATAAAATATGGGGTTTGATTTGGGGGTTTTTTTCCTCTTTGATTCCAAACTTGATTTATGGAAATGTATGAGCGAACCACTTGCACAAACAGAACTGCTTCATGTTGAACATATTGTCTTTTTAGACTATGTTTCCAAAGAAATATGTTTGTTCCTGAAATGCATAAGCCAGCCAGCAATGTGTGCTCACTGTGTTAAGTGATGGAGAGCTCTTTTTTTCCAGTTGAGGGGCTTCTGCAAAAGATCTCAGCAGAAGATTTTCAGGAAACTAGAGGAAGACATGTGCGTGCTTTTCCTTATTCTGATGAAGTTCCCAGTTTAGAATAGCACTTGGTTAGTAATTCCTCTCACATGACATAGAATGCAACGTATCATCTTGGCCAAAACAGCGTGGGCTTGAGACGTTACCTTGCAATCTTACTCATGTAAGATTGAAAATGTTTCTATTCATAGCACACCTTATTAAAAGTGGGATTGTTTTGGAAGTGTAACCCTCTGGGAGCTAAAGGTTAGATTATTTGTAATGTGAACCTTTTTATTTTACCTGATGGCTTATATAAATGCATCACAGGGAGTAGCTGAAGTGTTACGCATAGCATTTGGTTGCCAAGATTGGCAGGTATTACCTGCAACGCGCAGCGTTGCGCCAACATCATCCTTTGCTCGTAAGTTTTGAATTTTGAAAAGTCTGTTGTTCCTGGGTGGTCACTGTGGAGATAGCTTCAAGCATACAAAATAGAAAAAGTATGCATGAAATATGCCAGTATATTAAATTAACATCCTGCAAAAGCTCCCTTTTTAAAATCCAGATGCTTATATTGCTTTTGACAGACTCTAGGCGGTAAAGTTTTAACTTTAAAGAAGGGGCTTTCTGTTTCTGTTTTCAAGTTAAAAATAATGAAAGGAAAACACACTGAAATTCCCACATTATTAAATAAAACATTTAAGTGGCATGGGGCCAATCATTGTCACGCCACGAACAAATGCCTTACGGTAATATGTTCCATAACTGTTTGCTAAAAACTACCAATTTTAACACATTTGCACATGATTAGGCACAATAAAAAGTTACTTATTGAAGCCAGTGCCACAGTAGTGTTACTTGGGCCCAGGGGGAAGGAAACCTGAAGGAGAGGGGTGGTGTGAAATGGGTTCCATGCTGTGAAAACAGACCTTCAGGAGAGTCCCCACGTGATGGACTTTGCTCCCATGGCCGGGAGTTCACAGAGCTGCCCCTGTGCCAGGGAGCAGGGCTGGGCAGATGTGTAAGGCAGAGGACTTGGTGATGCTTCTGATGGGCTCGAGCAGGAGTTATCCAAGAACCATGATTAAAATGTTCTTTGGAAATGCCCTTTGTCACCCAGGAACTGGTCTACCAAAAGGGCACATTTCAAAGTGATTGGGCTGTAATGTTCAGATTCCTGTGTGCTCTCCTCTTCTTAATAGTCAAGGGAAGAGCTTCATAGATCTGTAGCATGTGTTTATCTCACTGACCTTGATCAATTGGAAGATGACCAACAAGAAATGGTATCTCTCTGTCATAAAAGAGGGATAACAAGCCTAGATTCTTCCTCCACTTGCTCCATCCCTGCACTTTTTTTCATAGTCGGTCACTTAAAATGAAAACGTACTTCCTCCCCCATCATCCCTGTGACTTTCTTCCTCTCAAAAATTCTTACAAAGCAGGAGAGCAGTATGATCCTCATCTTACAGAAAAGGAGGGGGAGGCAGAGAAAGGAAAACGGTTGCCCTGAAAGCCTGCTAGACTTGCTGTTATAGGCAGCCTCTTTGGCTGCTTAGTCTGAGCACGGCAATGTGTAATAAGGTGTGAATTCAGTGCTGTGATTTCTGAAAGCTGTTACGAGACCCATATGCAGTAAATACCCTCTTTACAGTTATTTCTCAAGGACATTGAAAAATAGAAAGTTCTCCTACCACAAAATGCAGTTGTAGACAATGCTAACAGCTGAGAGGAGCTTTGAAGAAATGTGTCACCAAAAGGAGTTAAGCAACAAAAGCGATCCTGTTGTCTTTCCTGGTGGTGCCAGAAAGTGGAGAGAACTGGTTGTATTTTATCCACAGGCACACTCATCACTTCAGACGAGTGACTGGACAATGTTTCAAAGGTGAAAGATGAGATTACTGGATTTGAGCTGCTTACAAGGAACGGCTGTGTTTGCATGCAAGTGCCATTCAGCTGTCTCTCTCTTGAGGAGAAAACCCATTCTGGCTGAGGGGACTATTCCTGAGGTTAAGCAGCCAGCAGAACTCTGAACCTCAAATGGGCCCTTCATAGGTCTTTGGGAAACATTCTAGAGAAGGGAGGCAAGGACTGGCAAGGGCTGTCAGGAGTGTCTGCTCTCTCTGCTTGCAGGTCCTCAAGCCCCCCAGAGGTACAGGGCTAACTCAGCAGTAAAAGTAAACAAAGGTTTTTATTCGGTCAGACTAAAGGTCAGATTCAAAACAAAACTCCAGAAGAAAACCAGATATGAGTTATGGTTCTGATTAAACAGATAACTGTCCTGATGTTTAAGGTTTTGTTGTTTTTTTTTTTTACTTTTATTTTATTAACCATAGATACACACTGGCTTTTAGAAGTGGGACCCAGAACACACTGTAACGCCCACTGGTAAATGCAGCTGCAGTCACGTGTCTAAGGGAGGGGTGGACCTGGGTCCCCTCCTGCTGTTGGCAGCTCTCTTGGATTAACCTATCAGTGATTGTTAACTCCTAAGTGTGATGTGAAAGGCAGCTTTTATCTAGGATTTGCATGTGTTACTGTCATTTACTTACTGCATGGGAAGGACAGAGAAACATGCAATCTCAAATGAGTAGGGACAGTTGTAGTCAGAGGAAGGCTTCTTTTTAAGTAGCAGTACATACCTGATATTGAGAGAGAAATATATATGTGATAGGTAGGCCTGGTGACAGGGTTGTGAGGCCTCATCTCTTGCCTTGAATAATATTCCCAGCTTAGAAATACCATTTGTGTTGTGGTGGAAGAGCAGCTGCCCTGGGACCTTCTCCCCTGCAGCCTGGGAATCATGACTGCCTTTAAACACCCAGGATTGTGCCTTTGGCTCAGAAGCATCTCTGATTCAGTCAGCTTGGTGCTGCTCTCTGCATTTAAACTCTTCTGAGCTCAAATTGAAAAAGTCAATAGTATTTTGTGACCTCATTGTAGCTTCACTGAAACCTCCATCGTCTCTCCTGCTGTCTCCCTGCCAACCCTGCAAATGGTAAATTGTGCCTTTATAGACTGTATATTAATCTCTTGGTGAATTACTGTTTCTATGATATTCTACAATTATTACTCTTTAGTTCATTTTCTTGATCTTAAGGTAGTGCTCAGTACTCAATAGAGCCAAATTCATTTGCAATACTTGAAGAAACTCACCTTGATACTTTCCATCTTTCTGTGACAGCTCGTTATAATGAGACCATAGATTATTATAGTTGCACTCAAAGCTTACATATTTCTTCTTCAGTTTTCCCCAAATGCTTGAAGAAACACCAGCTGGTATTAGGTAACTTAGCTTGAGTCCCATTTTCTTAATCATGCTGAGGAGCAGCTGAGTGTGGAAACAGCTCCTGTTTTTACAGGGATTGTTTGTGAAGTTATAAATCTACAAAGCAGCATGCAGCGGGAAACAAAACTGCACTTTGTCTGATCGATGTGCTCTGACATTTCCTCTTTGACACAATCTAGCCATACCCTGGGACCTCTGAGAGCTATCTCATTCCAGATGTGCCCCCTGACCAGGCTTCATCTCCCTGTTTGGACAAGGCTCAGTTGCCTTTCCCTCCCCTGTTTCCATGGAAAGGAAACCCGGGTGAATAGGCTGTGAGGAAGAGAGCCACATCACGCTCCAGCTGATCCCTCAGTTGAAGTAACTGGTGCAACACCATCACAAAAGGGTTATCTGAAGCCCAGTGACAGCTCAAGTGCTGGCCTCTTTACTGAAGGCTGTGGATATTTCCTAGTCTATGCTGTGAGGACGGATTCCGTGTGTTTGGTATTTGTCTTTAAAGGCCTCAGTTCCTGTTGGCCATCTCTCAGGTTTCATCAGTACTCGGTTCTGAGAAGTCATTATGAGAAGTCCTCAAATCGTGTGATCAAGTCGTCTTACACTGAATACCCAGAAGAAGAGGCACGTTAAACTGTGGTAGTTTTGGAAGGTTTGGCTCTGCTTTGAGCAGAACCATCGTGCTGTAACCAGACACTGCCAATCATGCTTCACTTTTGGGAGGACTTAATCTTAGTGGTTGCTTCAGAAGAAGTTTATTTAAGGAGAAGCTTATTTTTCTCCTGTGTTTTCTGCAATACTATCTACCTCCTCTCTGCTCTGTGTACACAAAGCCTGTGATTACACTGAGGGAGACTGTTGGATGGAAGGGAAAGGAAATCAAATAGGAAAATACTTAGGAGAATGACATAGGAGCTTGATTTCCAAATCAACAGCAAAAGGCACAAATCAGCTCTGAGGACAAGACTGTCGCTGCCTCCAGCTTGCTTGTCTGTGAGGACTGTGCCTGCTTCTTCCTCAGCTGACAATGAGGATGGATGGATAGATGGATGGATAGATGGATGGATAGATAGATAGACTGACTGATCTTGATCTTGACAGATCTTTACAAGCCCAGCACAAGAGCATCTTTGCTGTGAAACTCTCCCACTGTCACATCCTGGTTTGCTTTCTTTAAAACAGGATGAAGTGGCTAAAAAAGTGAGAAATGTAATCTCCCATCCAGTTTGTCTTAACCAGCTTTTTTATATATCATTTATCTGGAGATGCTCCTGATGGAAACCAGTAAGTTTGAATCTTTATGAACGTCATTACTCTTCAAATTCTAAGAATGCTAAGACCACAATTGTAGTCTTTTTGAGGGGAAAAAAAAAAAAAGCCTTATGAAACTTCTTTTTTTTTTTTTTTTTTTTTCCCCTGCAACTAGAACATTCAGATTTCTCAATCACTTGTTCTGATCTGATATTGATTTCCTTTAGTATTTCTTCTTCCTCCTTAGGGAAATAAATCTGTTTCTGGTATCTATCAACCATTCTTCCCTTTGATAAAAAGAATTCATATAATTCTTAAGTAATGCTAAATCTTCTGTCAACAAATTAGTCTTGTCATCAGCCATAAGGGGCCTCATGATCTTCTTGGTGACCTCTCGCTTCTAAAATACTTGAGAAAAAAATCCATGCATAATAATTCCTGGCTATTCCTGTAATGTTTGTACTTTTATGTACAACTTTTTATGATGCTGTGAAGCAAATTGGATAGATTTTTATTTTATTTTTTTCTCGGATGAAAACTGGAATTTAAAAAAAAAAAAAAATTCCTGTTTGTGAGCATAATGGCAGGGACTTGGGACAGCAAATGAATATATGTGTAAGGTTAATTCAATATGTGCAGGTTAATTCAGTAAAATCAATAGTTTAGTGGCTAGAGTGCTCATTGGAGATCTATGGGTTTTACAGGATATGGGATCAAGTTTCTGACTTTGTCCCATTCCAGATAAGTGCCCAAATCACTAGATTATATAATCAGTCTATCTTTTTCTAGTCAAATAATTATTTATCCAGAGTTCATCTCCAGTACAGAGAAATTGGCTTATTACCTTCCCACAATTCATACTGTTCCATTAGTAACTGTTCTTTCTACATGCTTTGACCAAAATCTCAATCAAGAACTGTTTTAACACAATTAAAAAAGGTTTTGACACATTTTTTTTGGACACAGAATGGTTCCATGGTAATAAAGCACCTTTTTCCCAGTCTCTCCCTATCTCATGACATCACTGGATATTTTACTGCTTACATTTAGTAGGCTCAGGACTTCAGATTTGTTGTTTAAAAAATTGATTTAAGGCTTCTCTTTTTTTTTTTTTTTTTTAAGATTTTCTTCTGAGTTGTTTTCCATGGCTGGAGGCATAAACATGAAGAACAGGCTCCATGACTAGAGCCACAGTCCACTACAGTGCTATATTGTACTTCAAGGATGTATTCCCTTATTAGCATTAATTGTATTTTTCTTTTTTATTTTCCCTCTGATTTCATATATACTTAATTGCTACTCCATACACCTTTCAAACTCTCTCGGGTTTAAAGCAGAATCTTTTTGCACGGAGCAATTTCCCCTCTCTTTTTATTTATTTTTAGCATTATTTGCCATTTTTCACCAATGCATTTTCCATGAAAAAGTACTGTTTGCTTCTAGTTAACATTTAACTGGAACTGTCATATCTAATGCTTTAATAATCTCTGGACACACTGTATTGGCCTGAAGCTGCTTAAACTCAGGCCTTATGCTGTCATAAGAGTACTTCTGTCAGGCTTTCCAGATTTTCAGTGGTGTGAGTTTGCAGATTTACCTCTTCATCTCCAATATGTGTCCAGCTGATTCTTAAAAACTCTGTCAAAAATTGCTATCATTTCACAAATTATAAAGGAAAACGCAGCTCTATACCATGTGCTCAAAGCTATTGCTTGATTTATTTCTTCCACTTAATATGCCCCAGATTATATCCAGTACTTGAATACTCCCATTTCTACCTAGTTTTCTGTCTCCTTTCAAAACCATATTAGTTTATTGGTGCCTCCTGCTCAGTTCCATCTACCATCCTACTTCCTTTAACTCAGGTTGTGAACCTTGGTAATTGTAACCAGCTGGTCATGTCTCCTGGGGTTCCTGCCTTGGTAAATCTTACTTCCACTTAGCACCTGAACACATTCTCCACCTTGCCCACTCTCTGAAAAGCAGATTTGAAAGGAGCAGGACAGCAGAGTAACTACTGCACTTTGCCATCTCTTGAAATCAAAGTTTTCATATCAAAATTAACCACAAAACAATTTTATTATGTGATCTGTCTATGATATTAGAACAAAATTTTCTTGTTGGGTGTTTCCTCCTTTCTGAAGTCAGTGTGTTGGCAGGTTCAGCTTTCCTGAGCTTTGCCCCAAATAATCGTCTTCTGTTGGTGTTAGGTGAGCAGGTTGTCTCTTTTATTGTGTGTTCTGTGATGGGATATCCTCTGGTGAAAATCAAAAATGTTTCCATGTGGCAGCCCTTCTGAAAATGGACAATTTACCTTACTTTACAAATTTCTGTTGTTTCTGTATCTTGTGTTCATTTGAAAACCATGCTAGGTCACAGGAGTATAGTCACCATCGTATTGACTCTCCTGAAATACTCAATATTACACTGCTTGCTTTTTTTTAGCTCTAACTAAAAGCTTCACCCCTATTTATTTTTTTTTCCTCCTATAAATACCTGACTGGCAAAAAGCAGGAGTTAAAGAGCTGCAAATTTGATTTTTAACAGTATCACCCATGTTGATTTAAGCTTGTGTAATCATACATCCACCAAGCAACTGGCTTGTATGGGAGCACAAACAATATCATTAAATAGTATTTCATAGGCTTGCTGCCTGAAAAAAAAAAATAAAATAATTCCTTTAATCCCAAATCTGCAGATTTCCAATGTACTGTTTCAGATACGTTTGAAAGTGTGCATTAGTTATAGGTAATACATGTAAAACATGAATCCTGTCTAAACAACTTTGACCATACAAGGAAACTTTCATTTTAAACACTTGTCTTTTCCCACTGTGAGTCCTGGCTGTGATGTCAGAAGGGTCAATTATGAGCTGGACATGGCAGAGAATTTAAACTAGGGATTTAAATTATCTGAAGAAAAATTTGTACTAATTGTCTTTTTTTATTCCCCAGTAGAATATGACCTGGTAACTCAGGCAGGAGCGGGAAGTGCAATCAGGTACAGGAATTCTTCCATACACAGCAGAAAAGACCAAAAAATGATGCTTGCCAATGAATGAAGAAAGCTGCTGATGCCTACAATGGAGCTTGGAGAGCCAGTAGTACTTAGGTAGGTTCTTGTCTTCTCTCTAAGATTCCTGAGCACAGGAGCAAATCAAAATTGACAGCAGGTGTAGTGAACAGGAATGTGTTTTCTCCAGTACTGACCATCTGATGATACCTGTCAAAATGAAAAACACTAAAGGGCAAGAGGGGAGAGGCTGGAAATGATCCATGTGAAAGACCACCTACTGTGGTAAAGCCTCTTTCTCCTGAGAGATCTTTCCATCTGCCCTGTTCCCACGATGAAAAGGTGCAGCAGACATTGGCAGAGAGACGTGCAAGATGACAGGCAAGGAGGAGACTGTCACTCAGCACTGTGCAGAGACTGCTTCCAGAGGTGGCCTCCACAGGTGTGTTAGCAGGAGGAGAGGCATCTCCAGACTCAGGGTGGGTTTCAGATGGTGGAAGCTTTCCCCAGTTCTGTGGCTTTTACCAAGCAGCTCAGGATTGCACTCAGTGCTACAGTCACAAGAAGGCCGTGGGCTTTGAAGGACTTTGGTGGCCAGGGCAGATCATGCAGAATCTGCTCCTTCACGTGGAGACACTCTATAGGACAGCATGCTGTGGAGGGTACATATGATTCAGGTGAACCACGAGGAAGCTCATCTAGGCAGAGATGTAGTGAAATCTGAGCCAGCAAAAGACAGTTTGCCTAATAAAACCCTCTGGAAGAAATGCAAACTCGCTCGACTTGAAACAGCATTTCTATTTCGTTGTTCTAGTCTAGAGGGTAATCACGCTTTGTGGGGTTAATGTGTATCAAAGATCTCACTGAAGGTCCACTAACAGTGTTTATAGCTGTCAAGCATATTGACTGAAAACGCTGATTGCCATCTCCAGTACTGCCAAGCCACTCAGGGTGCCCAGTCAAATCGTTACAGACGAGGAGTGCAGTGACCACAAACGCTTGGCGGCTTCCAGTTGGAGAAGGAGCTCATTCTTCTCACGCTGATTAGCCTTAGACCTGTGGCTTGGGTATGGACCTGAGGAACACAGGCTAACAGTTTCTGTTTCATCTATAATGGAGTTTAGCTCTATGAACATCCTTTCAGAGAAATAATATTTTGAAACCATAAGAATGTTTACAAAGAACAAAAGGAAGGGGTGCAAACACTGTGAAGGGAGTTTGTGACTCCTGTGATGTTGCTTTTTTGGAAGGCTTTGCTTGGGTTTTGCAGCTCCAATTATGCTTTAATATTGTAGTGTGGTGAAAATAATTCTACTGTAGGAATGCAGCACTCAAGTGTTCTTTCCTCAACACACAGACATATATATGTATGTATAAAATAAATGAAATCTTACTTCTTGGCAACTTAAACTGGGAAGTAACTGGGGGAAAATAGCTCTCTTTAAGAAAAGTAAGTAAAGTAGGTGCAGGCAGTGACTTTAAATTGGACATTAAACTAATCCAGGGCTATACTTTAATAAAGGCTAGTGCTGGGAATTCTTATGGATTTTCTAGCTCATTGCTGGGATGACAGAGAAATACAATAAATGTTCTATTACTTACACAAGCTGCTGGTTTTCAGAAAATTAGTCACCAGTGACCTTTTACCCTTTGTCTTGCTCTTTCTCAGTAAAAGTACCTGATCAGAATCAAATGCAGCTCTGGTGCATGATGGCATCCCTCCAGGCTGCTCAGGGCTACCCTCCACCACCGTGAGTACCACTCTCAGCGTAGCCTAAGAACTGGCTTATTTTACTCCGTGTGTAACTGCAATACTGGCAGAGCAGGAGGGGAGAGGGAAGAAAATGATTTTCATCACTGGTTATTATTTTTAACTGTAGAAGAAAACAAAGGGCACAATTCTACATTTCTTACTAAGGAATGGAGCCCAAACCATAAAACACAACAAATGCAACGGCTTAGAATTAAAACTGGGGAAACGTGATATGGTTTGGTGATATCCCCAGCCTCACAAAGCATAAACCTTTGTGCTTGGCTGCTATTTATTCTTTTTTTTCCTGCGTATCAAAACACGATGTTTATGTTCTCTACAATGAGGCACCGACTTTTGCTGAGGGGGAGGGGACTATATTACTTGGTGTGTACCAGCCCTTTGGTAGAATTATATTGATTAGTTTTCCAGTTAGCAGTAAGACCTCCTTCTGACCCTATTTTCAGGGTCAGTAGATCATAATGCAGGAGCACTAAGAGACCAGCGTCCCTCCCCATATTGCTTTCTGAAGAGTGTATGGACCAGAAAAATAATAATTTTATAGTTATAAAAATATATATGTAATGTATGTGTATATATGTATAATCTGTGTACAAAGAGAGTGGAGCTGGACTCTGCTCTGTAAATGCAGGTATAAGTTATTTTTCAATTATAACAACAATTTGCTATGAAAAGGAAACACGTCAGTCTCTACTATACAGCTTTAAAACTGAATTTTGTCCTAAGCTGCTGGGTTTTTTGAAATAGAAAAGAAACACCTCATGATTCAGCACAGTGAGGTCAGATTTGTCTTTGTGAAAAAGGAACATGCATCTGTATGTGAAATTGGACTATTTTTCTGAGATCTTTAGTCCGAGAGTTCTCAAACATGAACACATAAAACAAAAAGCTATGAGCTTGGCCCCGATATAGTCAGTCTGAGGATGTCCCATGAGCAATCTGTTGGCTTCCATCTTGTATTGTATGTCAACCATACATACCTCTAATTAAACAAGAAATCATTTGTCAAAACTTGCTGCACTTTTCATATCTAACATTTTCCGTGGCAGGTGTGTAACAGACAAAGAACAAGGACAACATGAAATACCTAAAGAATGCTTTTAGTTGCTATTTTTAATTGCTATTTGAAGCTTACATTTGAAATCCTTGGTCCTGTAAAAGGATAAGGATTGGAGTCAAGGACTCAAATATCCTCGCCCTAACACCAGGACCTTGCAGAATGCTTTTGAACTCCAGTGCTCCCCGAGCGTGCTGTAACTGTAGGAGACAGCGCTACTGCCCCGGTAAGAGCCAGGCTGCTCTTTTCATATTAAGAAAAAGGACCTTGACTTCTAGCAGCTGCTGCCTCTGGTTTTCTGTATTTCCCTAACTCAACTACAGTCTGCAAGGAGGCAATTATTATATTCCATGTTAATCGTGAAATCACCATCTGAGGAAATAAATGACTGAAAAGAAATCCAGCAGAAAAAAAAAAAAAAAAAAGTGAGGCAACGTGTTACAGGCCACAGAGTCTTCTCTATACCCAGCTACCCTTAGACTGCAGGGACTGCCCCAGCTCTTCAGGAGACATCGTGTGGACAACACTTTTTCCTGTAGTTCTGTTGCTGAAATTGCCTCCCTAGGGTTAGTGCTCTGGTCCTGGGGCATGTGGTAAGATTAGCTTCCCAACTATTTCCCTCACCTTTCCCCTAGCAAAGGCTCATCAGGTCCTGCAGAGAACATGCCTACATAGCAGCATGCCCACTGCTTCATATATTCCTGGTTTTCACAGGGCTGGTCAGTAGTATGTGAATAGATTAGTGACTAGATGCTGCTCTTACATCAACTTTTTAGTTGTGTTCAGATTTTAGTGTGCTCCAGCAGAGCTGACAAAGAGAGCGTCCATGCATCATCTGTCTCCTTCATCTCATATTTTGACAGGTCTAAGGTCTGGGCCTCCTATGTGATATGCCATATTTATTTCTGATAGCTATATGACACAGGATTTCAGCATCTTGGTTCATGAACCCACCCTTCAGTGGCAAAGATACCTTCTCCCCCTATTTCTCTGCTGGAATGAAGGCAATTTCTTCTTCCTACTAGTATCTTAACATACCTGGTTTCTTCTGGAAGATTTTCTAGGATTCCTAAAGTTTCCTAGTAATGGCTAAACAATTGCCATCGTGGCCTCCTTGCACCTGTGCACTAATCAGATCAAATAACTTCCAGAGAGAGTCAGATTCATAACAGAAGTGAGCTGACTCCGAAGCGAGCAGCTGGTCCTTCTCCAAATATTCTGGAGCACAGGTATCACTGAGCAGGCTGTCATTACATCCAGCACGTGCGCCGTCAGTGTTGAAAACAGGCAAACAGCTGCTAGGTGGATAAGAGTGACCATATTCTGTGCACACACGCTGCTTCATTTCTTCACCAGCTGGTACTTGAGGGACCCTTCTCTTTCATGATGGTCAGTAGCCCTTAGTGTGTCACGGGGTGCATTTATATGGCCGCAGTCATTACAAAAACTATGTGATTTTCTGACGTGTTCCTCTGTTGCATTTTTCTTTGCAAGGTTCATGCAAATATTAATGAAAATGTTAACAAATTTACCCTTTTTTCTTCCATGTCTGTTAGCAGTAATTCTGAGCCTGTCCTTAACACACTGGCTGAATTTATTCACAACATTTTGGTTTAGTATCTCATTCTCCAAGCATCCTTCTTTTCTTTTCTTTTCTTTTCTTTTCTTTTCTTTTCTTTTCTTTTCTTTTCTTTTCTTTTCTTTTCTTTTCTT